>JAJHZJ010000003.1:55000-305000 GCA_023548195.1 Bettongia penicillata ogilbyi
ACCTCAGGGAAACTAGGACAAAATCTTGACTTGTTTGGAGAAAAGCTATGACTCCAAGAGCCACAGAGGTAAAGATTTTTAAAATTGGAAGGCCTTTTAGTGATCAACTAGTTCAGTCACATCATTGCAAAGATCAAAAAGGAGTGTTGGACCTGGTGTTAGGAAGTTGTTGCTGTTTAGCTGTTGTCAGCTGTGTCCAACTCTTTGTGATCCCATTTGGTATTTTCTTGTCAGAAATACTGGAGTGTTTTGCCATTTCCTTCTTCAATTCATTGTACAGATGAAGAAACTGAGGCAAACAGGGTTAAATGACTTGTCCAGGGTCACACTGATGCTATCTGTCTGAGGTCAGATTGAACTCAGAAAGATGAGTCTTCCTGACTCCAGGCCCAGTGCTCAATCACCTAGTGACTCATCAACAAGTGAGAATTAGGAAGACCCAAGTTCAAATCCAGTCTCAGACATGTATTATCTGAATATTCCTTTATTTCCTCATTTGTAAATGAGAATAATAGTAGCTCCTACTTCTCAGGATTATTATGGGGATAAAATGTGATCATAATTGTCAGGAGGCTTTTTTGTAAACTTCAAAGCATTTTATTAATATTAGCTATAATTATTATCTTCCTGGTTCAGGAACTGAGGGGGGTTACCCAAAACTGAGAAAATGCTGTACTTGACCTCAGGAAACTTACCATAAAATCAGCAAGTAGAGGGTGGATATGGGTAAAATTCCAGAAACATCTACAACTGAAAAGAAAAGAGCAGTTGTATATAAAGCTACGATTAAGGCAAGATGGCAGCAGAGAGGATGATGGAGTCCCAAAGTAGACTAATTCCTTTATACTTTTCACAGCATTAAAATGATCTTTGCAACATGGTGCCCAAGCAAGTCCCATGTTATCATCCCCATAGTATAGACAAGGCACCTGGATGGTGCTGTAGTGCATAGAATGCTGGGCCTAGAGTCAGGAAGACTCACCTTCCTGAGTTCAAATCTGACCTTAGACACTTACTAGCTGTGTGACCTTGGGCAAGTCATTTAGCCTTGTCTCCCTCAGTTTCCTCATTTATAAAATGATCTAGAGAAGGAAGTAGCAGACCATTTTCTTCTCTTTGTCAAGAAAACCCCCCAAATAAGAGTTGGACACAACTGAAAAAGGAATGAACAACAGCAAAAAAGTTGTAAGGATCAAAAGAGATAAATATTCATAAAGTGCTTAGTCATTTCTGGCTCACAGTAGGTGCCATATAATTGCTTATTCCCTTCTGCTTCACCCTGCTCCCTAACAGTCCTATTCTTTCACCTCTTCCTGTGGTGAGAGTAACCCTGAGTTCTAGAAAGCTAAGTTAGTGCAATAAAATTTTTGACAGGTTCTATCAAGCCCGGAACCCTTTAAGTACAAGTCCATTGATAAGGTGTGTGTGCGTGTGTGTGTGTGCGTGAGTGTGTGTGTGTGTGTGTGTGTGTGTGTGTATGTGTTTGTTGGAGGAGCAATTCAGCTGATTTCAAAGACGCTTATCACCAGAACTTGATTACCAAGTAATTACATTTTTTGGCCACAACAACTCATCAATCATTCAATCACCCATTAAGAATTTATTGAGCCTATTGCATGCCAGGTACATGTCTCATAGGACTGTGGCAAGAGAAGGGCTTTGCCAGTGTTCAAGCATCATCATTTTTATCACAAGAATCTCCAGTTTAAGGCTAGTTACTGTGCAGAAAATCCACATAAAAGAGACAATAATTTGGAACTTGCTTGCTTCACCTAATTTCATTTTAATGCCAATCAGAGAAACAACAGTCCTCGGGGTCCCAGCCTCACAAAACTCCCATGGGCCTTTTTTTTTTCTTGGACAGTGACCAAAATGTATTTTGTGGAGACAAGCTCACAATCATGGGTTAAGTAAGAGTTACAAGGAATTTCCTAATCCAAAGTCAATTAGTTGTCTGGAATCACATATTTATTGAATGGATATTACTTCCCTCTAAGTGAGTACCTGAATAGGTCAAGGTCTTCCATTGCATCCTGGGCCTTCTCCAGTCATCCTGATGAATATCTGGTCACTGAATCCAGATGGCCCAGGAGGAGAAAGTGAGGCTGGTGACCTCACACAGCCCTCCCTTACTCAAGACAAAGTTAAGTGCAAGTCATGTCATCATTTTTCTGATATCATGGTCTTCTTCGAAAATGAAGGACAAATGCAGACAGACCTAAAAAAATGTATCAAAAAAAGGGAGCAACTAAAAACATAGTTAATCTCACCCCAGGGTCATTCTTCTGGCTATCATTTTTTGTTTGTCCAAATGTGGGAGCTTTAATATCAGCCTGCTTTGATGTAGGAGAGGATTTCCAGTCACTGAACTTCATTACATAAGAATAGAGAACACTGGACACTGAAGAGTTAAATCTGGCATAAATGACCCTGGCCACATATGTTCCTTGGCTATACATGTCCCTCCTCATCTGTCCCCTGGCCACACCAGTTCCTGATGGGTTTACCTTTCATGAGCATGCACTGGATGCACAGATTCCTGTCAGGAGACCCTTCATACATGTTATTTAAGCCATATGTATTCCTCATTATCTGCCTTCATGGAGATCCTTAGTCACTACGTTCTTATACACTATCAGTGTGGTAACATGGAGGTAGCCCAAGTAGGAATGGAAGAGGGTTTTTTTTGTCAATTTATTCGTTAAACTACTTGATTAAATGTAATGTTTTGAACTAAAATGTCTTGGCAAGCTAGGGAAAGCAAACTGGTGGGGACTCATAAGCCAGGATTTTGAGTGATAATCTACAAACTTCCTTTTTTGGGTATGTGAAGGGGATACATTATTAACAAGTAAGATGCAAAGAGGTAAATGGATATGGCTAGTGACAAAACTCATGCTAGAATCTGGGTTTCTTGATTTCTAATTTACTGAGTTCTCTTATCAGATAAGTCCTAACATGAGTTCAGCACCTCCTCCATGCACTGACATCCTACCTATGAGAGAAGACAAAATGAATAAAAAGTGATATCTGGCTCCAAGGACCTTCCAGTTTTATAGAATCAAATCCCTGAGATCTTGTGGTTTGTTCTTTATTTTTGAAGAAGACTAAAGATATTTAATGAATTGAGACAAGAGAAAAGGTAGAGGATGAAGGGGGATGGTAAAGAGAGGAGAAGGACATCCCATTGTTCAGTGAACAAACTGGACTCTATTTACCTGAACAGCTGCTTTATTAAGGCAGGAGGCTAGAAGACTGACTTGGTGCCATTTGGTTTTCTCTTCTCATCTTCACTTCCATTCATACCTGGAATGGCTTTCCCCTACATCATCACTTGCGGAATTTTTTCCTATCCTTCAGGGCCCAGTTTATAAACATTTTCTCTGTGAAGCTTCCCATGATCATAAGCTAGAAGCGAAAGCTCCTTCCTTCAATCCATCAGGCTGTTTAACCTCTCTTGTTCACTTGTAAAATTCTAAATTTTATTAGAGTTGTCTGCTTATGTCTTCTCTTCCCCACCCCCAAAGCTTTATGAGGGCAGGAAATGTATCATTTTTCATCTTTGTATACCCCAGTACTTGATAGAATGCCTTGCATAGAGTAGGTATTTAATGCATATTTGTTGAATCTGTGGTTTTCCCTATAAGCTATTATATCCAATCCCTAGGCAAAAAGAGCCAAGTGTGTCTTCTCATGTGTTTTAACCATCAAGGCATTTGGCTTGGACAGACAAATAATGTCTCTTATTAATATGTAACAAATCCATATGGGAAAGATGCCTATTCTTCCCCTCCATATGGCACAGCCTAGTAGGGACGCCTCTGTTGGCCTTGAAATTGCTCCATGGGCCAGGTGGGTGGTTTATTTCATGGTCTGGGTACAGTCCAGGGTGCCTCTCAAGAGGACAAGCAAGGAGCAAAATCCTTCCATCTTTGCTGGTGGCAGGGTGAGGTCCGCATTATGGGCCATCGGCTCCCCTGCCTGGGTGTGGATGACAGATGAATTGGTTGGGGGAATGAAGGCAGGGAAATAAATATTGACTTGGGACCTAGCCTTGAACTTTCATCGAACCCCAAGATTTTTGGAGCTTTGGCTCAGAAAGTTTGGATCTGCCTCTTACTATGGAAAACTCTTCCCCCACCCTACTGCGGTGAAAGCAGTAAGGCCAGCTGTGTTGGCCACAGATCTACCCTTCAGCCCAAGGTCCAAGGAACTAAGGTTTGAGGGTTCCAAATTCTTACACCAGCTATGCCATTGATTGCCTACAAGGGATATTAGCTGGAGGTGGGGGTGGGAATGTTAGTGGTCATGGTGGGCGACTTTCTCTCTCTGAGCTTTTTTCCTATTCTTCCCCTGAATGGCACAGAGTAGGGGTGATACAGACTAGATGGGAAAGAAATGATAAACATTTTTTAAAAAATCTTTCTATTTTCTTATAGTATCAAATGATGATGGTTGTGGTGATGATATTTTGACTGTATACAGCCCCATTCCTCCAAATATTTCAAAGCACTTTGATCAATGTAACCTTATTACTCTTATAATATCTAGTTGGAAATATTCAAGTGGGGGCGGAGCCAAGATGGCGGAGTAGAAGGACGCACATTCACGAGCTCCAAGCCCACAACCCATGGAATTGAGGTAAACGGAGATCCCCATAAATTCTGAATCTCTGCAGGGGGTGCACAAACATAGGGGAAGAGATTCCCGTTCCACTGAACCCTGGAGAGCCGTCCCCGGGGTCCATCGCACCCTAGAAAGCGGACCCCACCCCCACCCCTGGCCGCGACCCAGAGAAGCTGACCTGAGCAGACTTCAGAGAGGAAAGCTCCGGGAGAAGCTCCGGCAGCCGGGAAAGTCCCTCCGCCCACAGAAGCTAAAGGTCAGTAAGAAGCCTGCGCTAGGGGAGGGGAGCGGGCCCCCTCGGGAGGAAGCGGCGGAGGCAGAGACGGGGGCAGGAAGCGGCGGAGGCAGAGGCGTGGGTGGGCGGCTGAGGCGGCAACGGCCCGGGACTCAGGAATCCCCCAGCAGCAGGCAGGATCTTCAATACTGAAGGTCTTTCCAACCTGAGGGAGCCGAGCAGGAGAGACGGCCCTGCCCCCACCCTGCTCTACTGCTGAACGCCTCTGAATAAAACCCCAAGGGAGCTGAGCACAGCAGGCGGGCCCCCCACCCCGCCCCCACACGCTCCGTTCCTGAAAGTCTCTTCAGAAAGCCCCTGAGGGCCCAACTTAGGAGGCGGCCCTGCCCCCACCCTGCGCCAGATCTAAAGTTTGCCGCGGGAAAGCGCATTTGAATCTCAGAGGCCAAGGACTAGCTGGGCGGATCCAGGCAGAGGTGGAAAGGAATCTCAGAAGTCAAGTAACTGGCTGGGAAAATGCCTAGAAAGGGGAAGAAAAATAAGACTTTGGAGAGTTTTTTCCAACAAATGCAAATGATCCCGACCTTTGGATCTGATGGGGAGGACGAGGACGTATTTTTCCCATCAGGGAAAGATGTGGAGGGCGGGGCCTCAGTACCCCAGACACCCCAGGGGGGTGTTGGGTGGGCTCAGGCCTTGGAAGAGCTTAAAAAGGATTTTGAAAAGCAAGTTAGACAGGTGGAGGAAAAACTGGGAAGAGAAATGACAAAGATGCAAGTAGAGTATGAAAAAAAGGTCAATATCTTGGTAAAGGAGACCCAAAAAAATGCTGAGGAAATTAACACCTTGAAAAATAGGCTCACTCAATTGGCAAAAGAGGTTCAAAAAGCCAATGAGGAGAAGAATGCATTCAAAAGCAGAATGAGCCAAATGGAAAAAGAGGCTCAAAAGCTCACTGAATTTAATAGTTCTCTCAAAATTAGAATGGAACAGATGGAGTCTAATGACTTTATGAGAAACCAAGAAATCACCAAACAAAACCAAAAGAACGATAAAATGGAAGAGAATGTGAAATATCTCATGGGAAAAACAACTGACCTGGAAAATAGATCAAGGAGAGACAACTTAAAAATTATGGGACTACCTGAAAGCCATGATCAAAAAAAGAGCCTAGACATCGTCTTGCATGAAATTATCAAGGAAAACTGCCCTGACATTCTAGGACCAGAGGGCAAAATAAGTATTGAAAGAATCCATCGATCTCCACCTGAAAGAGATCCAAAAAGAGAAACTCCTAGGAACATTGTGGCCAAATTCCAGAACTCCCAGCTCAAGGAAAAAATCTTGCAAGCAGCCAGAAACAAACAATTCCAGTACTGTGGAAATACAATCAGGATAACCCAAGATCTAGCAGCTTCTACATTAAGGGATCGAAGGGCGTGGAATAGGATATTCCAGAAGGCAAAGGAACTAGGACTGAAACCAAGAATCACCTACCCAGCAAAACTGAGTATAATACTTCAAGGGAAAATATGGTCTTTCAATGAAACAGAGGACTTTCAATCATTCTTAATGAAAAGACCAGAGCTGAAAAGAAAATTTGACTTTCAAACACAAGAATGAGAGGAAGCATGCAAAAGTAAACAGCAAGAAGTATTAAGGGACTTACCAGAAATGAACTGTTTGCATTCATACAGGGAAGGACAATATTTCTAACTCTTAAAACTTTTCAGTTTCTGGGTGGTTGGTGGGATCACACATACACATGTACACGCATGCACACACATACACACATGCATTCACATGCAGAGACAGAGAGCACAGATTGAACTGAATAGGATGGGACCATACCTTAAAAGAAATTAAGGTAAATGGTGAGAGAGAAATGTAGTGAGAGGAAAGAGGGGGAAATGGAAGGGGGTAACTATATGTCATATAAGAGGCAAGTAGGAGATGTTTTTAGTGGAGGGAAAACGAGGAGAGCTGAGGGAAAAAAAAACAAACAAACAAACAAACAAAAGTTTACCCTCATCACATTTGACTAAACGAAGGAGTGAAATGCACACTCATTTTGGTATGAAAACCTATCTTACAGTATAAGAAAGCGGGGGAGAAGGAGATATTGGGGGGGGGGATGATGGAAGGGAGGGCAAAGGGAGGAGGGAGTAATTGAGAGTCAACACTTGGGGAGGGACAGGATCAGGGGACAGAAGAGAAACAATGAGGGGCAGGTTAGGAGGGATGGCAATTCAGTTAGTCTTACACAACACGACTATCAGGAAGGTCATTTGCAAAGCTACACAGATATGGCCTATAGTGAATTGTCTGCCGTACCAGGGGGAATGGGTGGGGAGGGAGGGATGGGGAGAATTTGGAACTCAAAGTTTTAGGAACAATTGTTTAGTATTGTTGTTGCAACTAGGAAAGAAGACATACAGTTAATGAGGAATAGAAAGTCATCTGGACCTACAGGAGAAAAGAGAAGATGGAGACAAGGGAGGGGAGGGATGACAGAAGAGAGGACAGATTGGAGATAGGGAAAATTGGATTGCTTGGGGTATTGGGGTGAGGGGAGGGGAGAAAAGGGGAGAAAATTTGGAACCCAAAAATTTGTGAAAATGAATGTAAAAAGCTAAATAAATAAAAAAATAAAAAAAAAAAAAAAAAAAAAAGAGAAACTAAGGCCAAGAGAGATGAAGTAACTGGTCCAAGGTCATACATTGAGTCTGTGTCTTACGCAGGATTCAAACCCAAGGTTTTAGAACTCCAAGTCCAGGAGTTATACACTATTACCCCACTTCTAACTTAGACGGGTAATAAGGCTCCAGCATCCTTGAGTCTCTGATAATCCCGTGACTTCCAGATGGCTACAGAAGTCTTTATTTATTATCCAGGCCTAAGAGTGTGTCCCTTAGGCTCTCAGAATTTGAAACTCAAATTTTTAAAAAATGAATGTTAAATTTTTTTTACATGTAATTGGGAAATATTTAATGAAATAAATAAAAATATATTTTAAGAAAGAAAGTCTATGCTATAGTAAAACACAAAAGAGGAGATAAGAGAAGCTCACAGGTGGGAAGGCCACAAAAGTTGTACATTGCACATAGTTTGAGGGTTTTTGAAGCATTGATCAATTATGCTGATTTTTCCACTTCTTTTTTTTTCTTGTCTTTAAAAAGTACTATTTGTTAAATGGGATGATTTGCTTAGAGAGGAAGAAGGAAGGGATAATGGGAAAAAACTGTGGTGATATTAAAAAAAAAAAGGATCAATAAAAATGTATTTTTTTAAAAAAAAAAAAAAAAAAAAGGAAATATTCAAGTGGAGGCTGAATGTTAGAGAAATATTTCCTGCATTGAGAAGGAGATTGCACTACATAACTACACCAGTTCTTTCCAAATCTAAGGTTTCACATTTCTCTGATTCTTTGAAGCTACTCTGAGCCTAATACTGTTCTCGGTGCTATAGGAGAAGCAGAGACTTGGCTCCTCTCCTCAGGAGCTTACATACTAGTGAGAGCAGGAAGACTTTTTTTTGCCTAAAGTTGTATAATGACATTGAAGGAAAGAACTGAGATTTTTCCCCTAGAAAAAAAGTTACTCTGATTAAATTATTTAATTGCTACTTTTAAACATAGCTATATGTTTACATCTATATATCAGCACCCACATCTCTGATAGATAAGTGTTTTGCCTTAGCACCAAAATGAAAGAATGGAGAAAATAAAAAGTAATCAAATGATATAGAAACAAAGAAATGGAAGAGGTTATAAGCAGATGTATCAAAAAGCCTCACAGGATCTAGAGTCTGACAGTAATTTGTGAATTGGATTCTCTGAAGGATTAACATTTTTTTCACAAATAAAATGACAAGAAGTCTAGATTTCAATTACACTAGGAAAGTGCTGGGCAAAATGCAGAGAGAATCTCCCAAGTGTGCCAAAGGCAAAAGGGCAAAGGCAAAAGGCCCAATAGGATCACAGGAATACAGATCTGGAATCAGAAGGGCACTTAATCCAATCTCTTTCCTTTTTGGACTAGGAAACTGAGGCTCAAAGAAGTGAAGTAATTGCTCAAGGTCAGAATCAAACTCTTGTTTTATAATTTTAAATTCAGCCCTCTTTCCATTGTACTAACTTTCCTCTGAGAAGAGTAAACTCATGTCTGCATTGAATTTAGAAACTGTCTTATGAGGACCAGATAGGCAGGAGAAAGTTGGGAAACTTCTGGAAAGGCCTGTCAAATCTGGGAGTCCCCTAACTGTGATTCCATAAAGATTGCCTTTATCTCTTAATTTGAGAGCCACAAGAGGGCACTAGACTACTATGTGGGTAGAGCCTTATGTACTAGCCACCCAGAGTTCGATGCAGAATTGATTATGGTGTTGACTCCTGCATTACACTGCTACATGAAACCATCCCAGTGACTTGCTCCTTGGCATGTACTGGTGTCATATAGAATGTCATAGTGAGTTTTGCCAAAAGGAAACACACACACAACATACATATCAACTATGGAACACATTTTCCTATGAGGAACTTGGATTCTGGTGTTTGTAGCCTTATTTGCATACTGAGAAAAGAAAAAAAAGAGCAAGACTTGTGTATCTCACCTTTCCCTCACCCCAAACTCCTATCCCAACAGCTGGTCACATTGAGGTAGCTTGTTGGGCTGTGAGTCCTAGGGAAAGAGGAGAGACCTACATAGTAGTCTTCAGAGATTATCAACATAAATTTTTCAAACAGAAAAGTCTAGAACTCCCATCCAATGGAGAATCTATCAACAGCTTAGGCACCAAGCCTTCCCACAGTTCCCATCTTCCTCTTTGTTAGGCATTCTTTCTACTCCATAATTCACTAGGCACCCAGAAAACCAATCTCAGACTGCAGCAAATATGCTCAGAGCTCTCACAGAGATAACATGTTTTGTCAATATGGTATTATAACTAACAGAAAAGGTGAAAATTCAGTCAATTCACTGCGATTTAGCCTATGGCATGTTAAACAACCAGTTTGTCTGATTCACTGAGAATGTATCTATACAGTACCCAAGCAACCAGTCAATTAGATCAACCTATTCAAACAATAAGTCAAATCAGGGACAAAAAATCAGTCAAACCAGTTGTTTAGTACCATGGAGACCAAATAACAGGTCTACCGACGGAATTTTCTTTTCATTTCAACAGTCGTGTTGGCATTGTGTAGATACGACCTGAGTTTGCTGATTCCTTTATAAGGAGTTGGCTGGGTTTGGAGGAGGTCATTTATACCCTAGTTACGGAGTCACATAGAAACCGAATGCAAAGGGCATAGAAACAAGTGGAGGGTGTTCTATTTTTCATTAGATCCCCTCTGGGAATTTTATTAGGTGTGTGGTCTTGTTTATGGAGATCCTGAGCAGATGTGTCTGTACGTCCTTCTCTTACATGTTGGAGTTTTCTTTCATGGTTGGCATAGCCACAGGTAGATGGCCTGCTGTGCTAGATTTTTCTCATAGGCTCAACACTCTGGGTCTGTTTATACAAACAACACACACATATGCATATATATGTGTGTATGTATATATGTGTATATATATGTATATACATACATACATATATATACACAAATGAGCATGTACACATACACACACAGTTTTTCTTTTTTCTTAGAGAGAGATTGCAGGAGCTCAAACTTTTGTCACTGGTATTTATAGAACCTATTAGGGTTATCTTATCTTAACACTCAATACTTTTATCCCTGCAAGAGAGAAGAGGAAGGTCCTAGAAACTTCTTCAAGTACATGGGCTCATTCTCAACTCTCTCACACACAATTACCAGGTCCCCAAGCTCAGGCATATTCTTTAATTCTCTTTTATATACTAACTCTCCTTCCTCTATGTCCAATCATAAGCCATTATGTTGTTAAATTTATGATACTCCCTCAAACATTCTGAGTGGACTTTTCAGCAATGCCAGCAATTCTTTCCCAGGAGTCCATGAACTTTAAAAAATATAGCTATCAATTGATTGCTCCATAGATAATTATATTTCAAAATAATTGGTTTCTTAGAGACAGCTAGGTGGCAGAGTAGGGAGAAGGTTGGTCCTCGGGTCAGAAAGACCTCAGTCCAAATCCATCCTCAGTCATTTGTTATTTGTGTGACCCAGGGCAATTCACTGAACCTCTGTCTGCCTCAGTTATTTCAACTGTAAAAAGGATGTAATAATAGCCTTACCTCCTGGGGTTATTCTGAGAATCAAGTGAGATAGCATTTATAAAGCATTTAGCATAGTACTTGGCTCATAGGAGGTGCATAATAATTGCTCACTCCCTTTTGTATCGCATTTTGTGCATTTATTCAAAAGCATTATTCTAAGAATGTCTCCATTATCTGTACCACACCAGATCACCAACAGGTATCCATGGCATAAAAAAAGGTTAAGAAACTCTGGTCTGTGTTGTAATTCTTCTCTCACTCCCTCCCCACATTCCTGTTCTCTTTACTGACTGCCCAATTATTTCATAAAAGTCCTCTCAGTTTTCTCGCTTCATGCGTACTAATTCACCCAGGGGCTACTTTCTCTCACCAAACCCTCTGTTACCAGCATAAGGGGAACCTGCCTGCTCTCATCTTAAATAAGCTCAATGCACAGCCAACAGCTGCACACTCTTGCCACCTCCCACATGCAGCTGTTCCCTGTTCAGACTATTTCTTGGAGAATGACAATACTTTGACCTAAGCTATCTTACTTCCTACTTTAAAAGAGACAGAATAATAACATCTTGGGCAGTCTTGGTGGCTGACTCCTTGAGGGTTCACCTAGATGATGAGTCTCTCATGGTGAAACTGTCAGGCTCTATTAGCTGTAGGATGGTGGGAGAAGTCCTTGAACCCCAAATCTTGAATTAGTCCTACTTGTAAGAGCTGTGCCTAATTTCCATTGCAGCGAGAATATAAGAAACTTTTTGTCCATGGCAGCTCATATCCCTGAATATATGTTTATCCCCTTCTTTCATTAACTATTCCATCTTAATCTCCAACATCTACATTGTCTTTGAATTCTATTTGATCAACATTGACTTTGTGCTCCATAACTAACCTCAGAACCCTGCCTTCTCCCTGACTCTACTATTTCTCTTTGACCTTCTCCCTTGGACTACCAGCTTCTGCATCACCCATGGTTGTGGATTGTCCGCTCAGTTTGACATATCATTACTTAACCTCTACCTTAATTTTTTGATTCCTGGCTTCCAGTCCAATACCCTCGATTTGCTTCTGTCCATGGCTCCTCCTCACAGTGTCTACCATCCTTGAAGGCTCTCCCCATAAGTCTATCCTTACAGGAGGCCTCTCTGCCCAAGAGAGATATGGTAAGAAAGGACAACTTAAGACAAAGTTTTATCTCTGCTCTTCTTTTCCTCCCATGAAGACTTTGAAGCTCCTAGCCTGGCATCTCTCTAGTTCTTTACCAATGAAAACTGTAGTCTTATTCCCAGCCAGGAACTGTTCAGGAGGTCTAGAACGGGGCTACTTAACAGAGTTGAGGTTTTATACCTGAAGCAGAAGAAAGGAGCTTGCAAGGGATGAAGTAAACTCTCCAATCCAACTACGTCTAAAGCTTAGTTGAATGTCATACCTGTACTACTGCATGTTGTTGGAATACACTGATATATGGGTCCTAAATAGAAAACTGAGGTAGTATCTTTGGAGCCCAAAATGAATTGTGATTGCTGGGTTCACTTTTTTGGCCAATTCATTGTGGATGGGATTAATCATCAGAGATGGCTGGCACTGGCGCTGTATCATGGACTCTTCTAGTAGTCTGGTGCAGTCTATGGATCCCTTTTCAGAATAATACTTTTAAATGCATGAAATATAATAAAATAATACATAAGACTACAAAGGAAATTACATATATTGAAATATAGTTCTCAACGTATTAAAAGATAATCAAGACTGCTCTATGAGATTAAAGAAAAGGAATGTGTACAAAAAGTATTTCTAGCAGCTTTTTTTCTTCTTGAAAAGAACTAGAAATTTAGAGGATGTCCATCAATTGGGGAATGGCTGAACAAGCTAAGGTATATGATTGTGATGGAGTATTATTGTGTTATAAGAAATGATGAAGGAGATGATTTCAGAAATACCTGCGAAGACTCTTATAAACTGATGCAAAGTGAATTGAACAGAACCAGAGGAACATTGTATATATACTCATAGCAATATTTTAACAGTGCTCAAAGACTTACTCTAATCAATAGAATCGTCCACAATAATTCCAAAGGACTCATGATGACAAATGCTATTCACCTCCTGAGAGAAAACTGATGAACTCAGAGTTGCAGATTGAAGCATATTTTGACTTTATTTTTTTTGCCTTTTTTCAACATGGTTAATATGCAAATCTGGTTTGCATGATTTCACATGTATAAAGGGTATTATATTGCTTACCTTCTCAATGGGTGGGGGAGGGGCTTGGAAGAGGGAGAAAAGTTGAACTAAAAAAAAGAATATTAAAAAAGATAATTTAAAAAGAAGAAACAGAACTCCTGGTCGGTATTATAAATCAACATTATCTACATCTACATACATCTACATTTTGCTTTCACAGAGTTTGATCTGGATCCAAGTCAAGACTCTCACCTGAATTTAAGATCTTGAATGCACTTTTCCACTCAGTAGGCACAACATAAAAAGTAACAGGAAATTTGAACCCTTCTGGCCAAAGGGCTCTGGACATAAAAACGTGAAAGTTTTATTTAATGATAACTTTTTGTTTCTCTAGGTGTCCAGACAATTTAGTTGACATGAAATGCATATCTTGCTTCTTATAAAAAGTTGTTTGGTTTATAAGACCATGATCTGCCCTATTCAAGTAACAACTGGTCAAACTCTCTTTTAATTATTCAGGGACCAATGATTTTTACCCTCTAGCAATGTAGAAGGAAAAAAAAATCTTTCCCTTTGTGTACCTGTAAGGGACAATCTGAGAGGAATAGATTATATCCATGCAACCTATTTGACTGGTCCACTGGAGAATTGATCTGGGCTCTTTTTTTCTTCTTCTTTCCTTCCTCCTCAACCCAGGATTTCTAAAGCAACCACCTAGCTAGACCTCCTTTCTCCATCCTTTCTTCCTATAATCTATCCTGTTTCTTCCTGTCAGGGTAATTTTCTGTAACACAAACACATGCACACACACTCACACATGATAGGCTTTATCTAGTCTCCCTAGTGCTGTTTTGCGCATCATGTTCATTCTATTCTCTTACTTTTGTACATCTGTGCCTTTTTCTCCCTGCATGGAATTCCTCTTTGTCTTGCCTCTGCTAATACAAATTCTGCTTATCTTACTATGCTCAGTAATTCTTCCATAAGCCTTTGCCTATAACTTCAGTTGATATTCATCCTTCCTCCTCTTCCCTCTTTTTGTTTTCTTATTGGTACTGCCCATTTCCTCTCTTAATGATTCTCTAACATTCAATGTGCAAATTTTCTCCCCTAGTACTAGACTGAAAGATCCATGAGAGTAGACACCATTTCATGTGTTTCTTGTGTTCCATCCTCCAGAATTCTTGTTCTTCCTTCATAATAATCCCCATTTCCCTTTCTTTTTCCCCTCTACAGAATCCAACCTTCTTTACTCTTTACCTCTCACCTAACACTTCTCTCTTTGGTCCCTCATGTTCTCCCAGTAGACTCTCTCATACAAAACAGGTATGTATATGACGTGTATATGACATATAACAGATATTTATTTAATGATTGATTGATTGGCTCCTTCTCTCTCCCTCCCTCCCTTCCTCCCTCTCTCTCTCCCTCTCTCTCTCTCTCTCTCTCTCTCTCTCTCTCTCTCTCTCTCTCTCTCTCTCTCACTCTATCTTACTTATCTGCTTCCATTTCTTTGAGAAATGACATTTGTGAGCTGAATATGATATTGCTTGCCATAAGCCTTGTTACTAAGAATGAGAGTGGTAGATGGCTTGAGCTCAAGAGTTCTGAGTTACAGTGGACTAAATGTTCATACCATATGGCATCTAAGTAGTGACTCTCCCAGGAAAGTGGAGGTGGAACATTAAGGAGAGACAAACTGACTGGATCAGAAATGGAGTCAAAGAGAGGAAACTTCTAAGAACCAAGATGGTGGAGTAAGCAGCCAATCCCAGTGATTCTCCCTTACTCACCTCCAAACTATCATAAAATAGCACCCCCAAACAAATCCTCGAAGAGCATAACTATAAAAAGAACAGAGTTAAACAATCTTTTAGCTGAAGAAACTTGGAAGATCAGCAAGAAATATCTGTCTCACTTGGGTAAAAAGGGAACACAATCCCAAGATAGGAAGCATCCCAGCAAGCTAACAGCAAGTCCCATCTCAGCAAACCAGTGGGAGACCCTGAGTCCCAGTGCAGCGAGGCAGGCAAATGTCAACACCAGTACCTCCCACTTGGGTCAGCATAGCCAAAGGAACTAGCAAACTCCAGTTCCAAGAATTTCCAAGTACTTCAGCCTAGCCCTGGGCAAACAGGCAGCCTCTAGTGGACAGACCTCCATGTGTTTCAATGTAGCCCTGGGGAAACACAGAAACACCCTCCCTACCTCAGCACACACTAGACACCAACAATAGGACCCAGGCTCGGTACCAGGTAAGCTGTCAGACCCCTATGGCCTATGATAGCACCAGCCACCCCCACATATACCACCCTCTCAGCACAGCTCTAGACACAAGAGTCCCCCAGGGGTTTCAGGGTAACATCAGTGAAACACCAGGTAAACAGCCAGGGCCTGTAGCCCTTGGCACAAGAAGCCTAAGACAGTGTCCCTTCCACCCCAGGAGCACAACTTAAATTTAAAAGAAAAGAAATAGGCCAAAAATGATGAGCAAAACAGCCACAATAACAACAACAAAAGAATATGACCATGGAAAGCTAGTATGGTGACAGGGAAGATGAAGACACAAACTCAGAAGAGGACAACAATGTCAAAACAGCTATGAGCAAAATCCCAAAGAAAAATGGGAAGTGGTCTCAAGCCCAGAAAGAACTCATGGAAGAGCTCAAAAAGGAACTTAAAATCATATAAGAAAGGTAGAAGAAAAACCGGGAAATGAGAGTGATGTGAGAGAATTATTAAAAAAAAAAAAAGTCAACAACCTGGAAAAATAAAACAACTGCTTAAAAAGCAGAATTGGCCTAATAGAAAGAGATAAAAAAATCCACTGAAGAAAACAACTCCTTAAAAAGTACAATTAGACAAATAGAAAAGGAAGCATGAAAGCTAATTGAGAAAAACAATGCCTTAAATGTTAGAACTGAGCAAGTGGAAGCTAATGACCCTGTGAAACATGAAAAATGAAGCACATTCAAAGGAATGAAAAAATAGAAAAAAGTGTAAAATACTTCATTGGAAAAACAATTGACTTGGAAAATAGATCCAGGAGAGACAGTGTCAGATTCACTGGACTATGTGGAAGCCATAATCAAAAGGAGAATTTGAATAACATCTTTCAAGAAATTATCAAGGGAAATTGCCCTGATATCCTGGAACCAGAATACAAAATAGGTAAATCCACTGATCACATCAGGAAAGAGAACTCAAAATAAAAACTCCAAGGAATATTATAGCCAAATTACAGAACTCTCAGGTGAAGGAAAATTACTGCAGGTGACCAGAAAGAAACAATTCAAATACTGAGTAGCCACAAACAGAATTGGACTGGACTTAGCAGCTGCAGCATTGAAGGATTGGAAGTGATGGAAGATGTTTCTTCTGGAAGCAGAAGGAGCTAGGACTACAACCATGAATCATGTACTCAATGAAACTAAGCATAATACTTCAAGGGAAAAAGTGGAAATTCCATGAAATAGAAGGATTTCAAGTTTTTCTAAGGAGAAGACCAGAATTAAACCAAAATTTTTATCTCCAATATCCAGACCCAAGAGAAGCTTATAAAGGTAAAAATGTAGCTCAATTATTTACATCCCTATATGGGAAGATTATACTTGTAATGCTTAAAAATTATATAGCTAATAGTACAGGTAGAAGAAATATACACAGACAGAGGGCATGGGCAAAAGGTGAATCTGAGGGAATGGCATAAAACAATAAAGGATGAGGAAGAGGAACACAGTGGATGCGGAAGGGAGAAGTAGAATGGAGTATATCACATGAAGAGGTGCAAAAAAAATCCTCTATTACAATGGAGGAAAAGATGGGAGGGTGGGCAATGGGCATTGCTTGAGACTCTCATCATTATCAAAGAGGGGATAATATACACAATCAGCTGAATATAGAAATCTATCTTACTCAACAGGAAAGTAGGAGTGGAGGAGATTAAGTAAAGGATGGAGGGACTGTCAGAAGAGATAGTAGATCAGAGGAGGCAGCAGACCAAAACAAAACCATGTAGAGGAGGAAAAGGGTGAAAGGAGACAGGGGACAAACAGGAGGAAAAATAGGATGGAGGAAACTACGCAGTTAGTAATCATAACTGTGAATATGAATGGGATGAACTATCTCATGAAATGTAAGCAAATAGCAGAGGGGATAAAAAACAGAATCCTACAACACATTGTTTACAAGAAGCACATTTGATTCAGAGAGACACACAGAGAGCAAAGGTAAGGAGATGGAGCAGAATTTATTGTGTTCCAGCTGAAATAAAAAAAAAAAAAAAACAGGGGTAGCAATCCTGATATCAGACAAAGCAAAAGCAAAACTAGACCTAATTAAAAGAGATAAAGAAGGAAAATACATCTTGTTAAAAGGTCCCATAGACAATGAAGTAATATCAATAGTAAACATACATGCACCAAGTGGTATAGCATCCAAATTCTTAAAGAAGAAGTTAAGTGAGTCATAGGTTTATGACCAAATATGAAATAGAGAGCATTACAAAATATAAAATAGATAATTTTGATTATATTAAATTTAAAAAACTTCTGCACAAAGGCAAGGCAATGAAGAAGGAAAGCAGAAAACTGGAAAACAATCTTTACAGCAAATGTCTCTGATAAAGACCTCATTCCTCAAATACATAGAGAACTGAGTCAAATTTGAAAGACTGCAAACCATTCCCCAATTGACAAATGGTCAAAGGATATGAAGAGGCAATTTTCCGATAAAGAAGTAAAAGCTATCTGTAGTCATTTGAATAAGTGCTCTAAATCACTTTAACTAGAAAAATGCAAATTAAAACAACTCTGATGCACCACCTGTGCTCTGAATCACTTTAACTAGAAAAATGCAAATTAAAACAACTCTGATGCTCCACCTCACACTTATCAGATTGGCTGATATTACAAAAAAGAAAATAATAAAGATTGGAGAAGATATGGGAAAATTGGGACACTAATGAACTATTGGTGGAGTTGTGATCCAACCATTCTGGGGCACAATTTGGAACTATACACCAAGGGCAACCAAATTGTACATACTCTTTGATCCAGCAATAACGCTACTAGGTCCGTATCCCAAAAAGACCATAAAAAGAGAAAAAGACCTACAAGTGGAAAAATATTTATAGTAGCCCTTTTCATGGTAGCAAAATACTGGAAAATGAGATGTGCATCAACTGGGGAATGACTGAACAAGCTGTGCTATATGAATGTAATAAAATAGTATTGTGCGATAAGAAATGATCAGCAGATACATTTCAGAAAAATCTGAAAAGACTTATAAGAACTGATAAAAAGTGAGAAGAGCAGAGCTAGGAAAACTTTGTACACAGTATTAGCAGCATTGTATGATGATCAGCTATGAATAACTCAGCTTTTCTTAGCAACACAATGATCCTAGATAAGTACATAGAACTCAGGAAGGAAAATATCCACATCCAGATAAAGAAGACACTTTGAATGAAGATTGAAGCAATTTTTTCACTTTATTATTTTTCATGTTTTTTTTCTTTTGATCTGTTTCTTCTTTTACATCTGTGGATTAATATAGAAATATGTTTTACATGATAGCACATATATAGTCTATACCAAATTGCTTACTATTTTAGGCAGAGGGGAGGGCAGGGACGGAGGGAGAAAAAATTGGAACTCAAAATCTTGTAAAAATGAATACTAAAAATTATCTTGACATATAATTGGGAAAAATAAAATAATTGTTTTATAATGTATATGAAAAGGAGAAAGCACCTATACACACACACACACACACACACACACGTATGTATATATATTTATAACATCTCTTTTTGTGGTGACTAAGAATTAGAAATCAAAGGGATCCCCATCAATTGGGGAATGGCTAAACAAGTTGTGATATATGATAGCAATGGAATATTATTGTACTGTAAGAAATGACAAGACGGATGATTTCAGAAAAACCTGGAAAGATTTTCCTGAACTGGTGCAAGGTGAAGTGAACAGAACCAGAAGAACATTATACACAGGAACAGCAATATTGTTTGAGGAAGAATTGTAAATGACTTAGCTATTCTAAGCAATACAATTAGCAAAGAAAATTCCGAAGGACAAATGATGAAGCATACTATCCAGCTCCAGAGAAAGAACTGATATTGTTTGAATACAGACTGAAGCATGCTATTTTCTAATTTCTTTTTCTTTTATTCATCTTCTTATATAAAGTTTTAATAAATTTTATTTGTAAATTATTTATAAGTAAATAATTTATAAATCATACAATATGATCAATATGGAAAGATTTATATGATGTTAAAAATGGAGTCAAAACTCTCATGCTGATCAGTAGTGGGAGAGGGCCCAGGAGTAGCCTAGGGGAAGTTGTTTGGTCACCTATGGAGCCATTCAGAATGCAGCCTCAGGATTGGTGCAAAGAAATTTTGCTTACTTGACTAAACTTCTCCTAACCTCTCAAATTCTCCCTTGGCTATTCCCATTCTCTTCATTCCTTATTTTCCCTTCTCTTCTCCTGTACAAAATCCAAACTTCTTTCCTCTTTACCTCTCACCTGCCCCTTCTCTCCTTTGCCCCTGGTGACTCCAAGCTGCATCTCTCATAGAAAACGGGGAATTGGAAACCCTGGAGTTTTAATGCCTTCTCAGAGGAAAATACTGGAGAGGAGCTCAGTTCTTGGAATCTGACAAGGTGAAAATCAAGGAGCAGGCATGCAGGCATCTCTGGGAAGAATGATACTGATTGTCCTTGAAGCAAAATCCCAGCTTCTGTGTCTCCACTGGCCCATGCAGTGACCTCTACAGAACAAGCCTGCACTCTAATGACCACTTCACCATCAGTGTTTAGAAACAGGAACTATAGGCTTTTGTGGTCAGTGTGACATCACCACTCCCACTAACCAAGACTTCATAATTTGACCACAAAACTTGAAAGAGAAAGAGATACACAGATGCAAAGAAAGACAGAGACTTTATAATGATTAAGCGATGTCAACTGAAAATGAACAAAAACAAATGCAGCCCATCTTACCGATACTTACAAATATCTGGATATTTGATTTGATTTAGAGAAGACATTTGCTCAATAGCCTATGTACTTTTCTTTTCATGTGAATGCCCAAAAGAATTGTAATCTTCTCTCTCTCTCTCTCTCTCTCTCTCTCTCTCTCTCTCTCTCTCTCTCTCTCTCTCTCTCTCTCTCTCTCTCTGTCTCTTTCTCTCTGTCTCTATCTCTGTCTCTGTCTCTTTCTCTCTGTCTCTCTGTGTCTCTCTCTGTCTCTGTCTCTGTCTCTCTCTCTCTCTCTCTGTGTCTCTCTCTCTCTCTTTCTGTCTCTTTCTCTCTGTCTCTCTCTCCTTTCCACTCTCTCCTCTAATTCCATATATTTATATGTTTAAAATGCTTAGATGAAAAATAAAAATTCTCCCAAATGTTTTCAGGCATTTGAATGTGTGACATATTTTATCATCAGGAAATATTGACTTAATTATTCACTTCATTTGGAAATTTTGTTATTGGAGTGAGATAGAGTAGGAGAAAGAATTTGAAGGGCTGTACATTCAAAGGGACTGTTGCCAACACATTAAAAGTAGCTTTCCATGAATTCCACGACCTCCTAGCTAGTCTTGTAGGGCAGCTGGGAGGGCTGGCCCAACCTCTTTCAATGCCATATTGTGCAGATGGAGATTTCTATCTGGAAACCTCTGCCTCATGAGGTGGGGAATGAATGATTTTTTTTTTCTAGCAAGAAAAAGATGATAGTGGAGCAGGGTAGCTATTGTATCTATTTAAAAAGAGTAATACCAAGTCACAGAAATGAGACATGGAAAGAGAAACTCAGAAACAGAGCAAATGAAAAGTGTGTGTGTTAACAAAGAGGGATAAATGTAGATGAAAGAGAGAAAAAAAGGGATGACAGGGGTACAAAGAACATGACAGAGGCAGAGACAGAGAGTTTTTATAATTGCAAACCTCCAGAGAGATGAAAAGTGAAAAAGCAGTTATATAGAATTTGCAACCATCAGCTCATAATACAGATGGCCATGATTCAGAGAAGGTCATGATGTATAGTCAGAAAGGTCTACGGTGGATATTTTGGAATCCTCGAACACTTGAACATTTCTCCTTGGACTCTGATATTCGGTACTGTGTACACACTGCTTGGAACAGGGCAAGTTGGAAGGTAACGGCTCATTTTGGGGGAGGGGGAAATCTTAAATTAAAGCCAGGTGTAAAGGCACAGCTGCCCTAGGCATTGTGCTGCTGTGGGAAAGCCCCCTCCCTGGGTTCTGACCTGCCCTCTGAGCCATAGGTAGCAGGAAGCACCTGACTTACCTCTTCTCCTCTCCCTCTTCTCTTCAGGGGGCCTGGGTCTGCTCCCTTCTCTCTCCTCCCACTCCCAACACACAAATCCTGAAGCAGGTTTTCCATATGCTGCAGGCTCTCCTGAGAGAGGAAGTTCACAGCCACACTTGGCAGCTGTTGGGTTTTGAAAGCTTCCCCTACCCCCACCTTTTTTTTCCCATTGACCTTTTCTGTTGCTTCAGCAAACTCTTTCTTTGAAAAGAAGTATTTTTTCCCAGACCAGATGAAACATGAGGCATATGTCAGAGAATCTGACAGGCTTTTATAGGTTCATTAGTAATTTTTGTTTAGTCTTTTTCCTCCTCAACAAAGAGGGAGAAATGGAATTCCGATTTGGAAAGGCATGAGAGACAGATGTAAATGTGCGTCAGATGGAGCAGGCATGCTTCAGAAATCCCTCCGTTAGACGAGCCGAGTTAGAAGGGCTCCCAGTATCGGCAGCAGCCTGGAATTGCCCCCTGGAAAAATACAGTTATGAAAGCATCTAGCCTGAAGAAACCAACCAGCAAGTCATTCTTTCTTTTTGAAGGTTTTTTGTTTGTTTGTTTCCTGGTGAAATTCCAGAGGACTCTGATCGAAAGGGATGTTGGGAAGTCATTGTGTTCACTCCTTCCCTCTAAGCAAGGTTTCACCTAACACTATCTTGTAAAGTCTAGGGCCCAAGAAACACAAATGACTCTTATTCCCCTTCCCCTTCCAATCCCATGACATTTTTAGTTCTTTCATATCCCCTTCTAGTAAAAGGCAATGGAAGTGAGGTTAGAAGAATCGTATAAGACTGACCTTCAAAGACATTGATGATAACATTCCAACTGATAATAGTTTAAGGTTAGATTGACCCAGTAGAGCTGCTCTGTGTGATGTAGGGGATAGAGGTGGAAGGCTCTACCATTTCATAGGAATACATTCAAACCAAGCTCATGTTGGAAACAAAAGATGACCCTGACTTCCCAAGAAAAGATACAGCATCGGTATCATTGACTACAGCTGAACTCTAGACTCATTCTTAGAATGGGAGAGGTAAGAGATGGTTGACAAAGACAGGCTCTCCTTCCACTCTTCCTTTCTTCCTTCCCCATAGTCATCTGGGTCCCTCTGTGGCAGAAGACATAATACTAAGAATCCTTCCTTCTCCTTGGAGCTAGTACCCTCCCTCTCAAACTACTTTGTATTTCAGTACTTCATATATGTTTTTTGCTGTACATATTTTTATATGTACCTCTTGTCTCCTCCATTTGAATATAAACTCCTTATGAGTAGAGATTGTTGGATCTTGGATCCCTAGTGCCTTACCACAGGACCTGGCACATAGCAGTTGCTAAATAAAATGTGATTGATGGATGGACAGATGGAGGAAGGTCTGAGGTAGGAGCAAGCGATCCTAGTTGAACTTACTGGCATTCAGCCTGACCGGAACAGTAGGCCCCCTATGTGGTGCACTTTGATGAGAGCTCATTGAAGGTAGAGGGAAAAAATAAGCATTTATTAAGGACCTACTGGATACCAAGCAATGTAATAAGTGTTTTTCAAATATTATCTTATTCGATCATTGATCAACTCCTCACTTTAGATCCTCACTTTAGAAATCAATTACCTTGGCAGCTAAATGGAGGATGGATTGGAGTGGGGAGTGACTTGAGGCAGTTAGAAGGATGTTTCCATAGTTCATAAGTACAAGGTGCCATGTTGAGTGCTGAAGATAGAGGGACAAGCAATGATACAGCCCTGGTTCTCAAGAAGCTTTTATTCTCAGTACTTCTTGTTCTGTTCCTTTCCAGTGGACTGTGACCTGCAGGATTCTAGCTGCTATAATTATTGTCATTTTGTCTGGTCTGCCTTCCAGTGCCAATTTCAATTTATTCCTTTACATCCTCTATAAGTCTCTGGAAGACCAAGGTTGTTCTTTATTTGAAACACCTCCCTCTATTGGCTTCTAGTCAAATCTACCCTCATCTTGAGCAACTTTCTTATCACTGCATGAATAAAGATTCCTAATCAAATTTCCCCTCTATAATCTCTGTTGCCAGGGATATGGTTCTAGCTTCTAGACTGTTCCTAATCTCTTTCCTCTGGACTTCACCATTCTGTTTGAGAATATATATCAATAAACACACCATCGGTTCCCATACATTGTTAGTCATAACTGTTTGAAGTTGCATATGTGATTCAGGGGTAGAGGTTCAAAGACTTGGGGTGATTCCCCTTTCCTAAGGGAGACAAGGGAACACAGTAAAATCTCCATGCTCCCTAGAGAGTTGAACAAGAAAGAACAGTTAGCATCCTTGATGAACCCCTGATTCTGAAAATATGTTTTCTGGTGACCTAAGAAAGGGTCACCCTGCACAGGGCAGGTCAGTCAAAAGCATTTAAGGACATGCTGAGAAAATACGATACTGCGGAAGAGCCCTTGGAAAGAGCAGTGACCAGCAGAAAACCCTGGCACTTGACTCTCAGGGATAAGGTGGGGCAACCTGAGGCTACTCTGGAAACAGAAGGAAGCCATACTGGGCAGAGAAACAAGAACAAACATTATACTCAACATGCATAAGGCAGGAAAATTATTAGATGGAATAGTGGTGAGCTGAGCCACCAGACCTAGTAACTTCTAAGTAAGGAAAGAAATACCACCTGGAAAATTATACTTAAAGATCATAACCAAGCAAATATTCTGTGGGGAGCATATTATAACCCACATTTCCTCACATCCTATTCCTCTGCCCCAAAGCCTCCTCTTTCTTCCTGCTGTTCAAGTAAGGCTGTGTGCTATCATGGAAAACATCCAGGTCTGGGCATGGAGTTCTTGTTCCAGTTCTTGAGCTGTGTGAACTCTGGACTTCAGTTTTCTCATGTTTAAAATGAGGTCAACAATATTATTCTGCCTATCATAGAAGATGGTGATTTTCAAATAAGCATCTGGGAACCACAGCATGAAAGTTCCCATCCCAGTTCTTTAGCTATGTGACCCAGTTTTCTCACCTTTAAAAATGGGATCAGTAATACATGTTCCTCTTATCACAAAGGGATGTTTTGAATATCAAAAAAAATAGTGAAGCAATCACATGAAAGGTCTGGGGTCATGAGGGTTGAACTGTTACTAGCATCTATGTGATAGAATAACCAGGCTGGGTTGGGATTCTACTACAAATGTCTATTACAAGAGTCCTTTCTTAACCATCCTATTTCTGTCAGCTCTCAGTAAAGAAATAACTTGAATCTTTGACTCTTCCTCCCTTTAGCTCTTACATATAATCATTCACCAAGATCTGTTGATTCTTTTTCCACAATACTTCTTAGATTTTCATGTGCTTTCCTATTGGCACCACTGTATAGTAGAAAAGATACTTATTATATGAACACAATTACAAGACACTTTTTGCACAAATAAAGTCAGATCTAAGTAAGTGGAAAAACATCAGTTGTTCATGGGTAGGCCGAGCTAATATAATAAAAATGACAATTCTACCTAAATTAATCTATTTATTTAGTGCCATACCAATTAAACTATCAGATAATTATTTTCTAGAGCTGGATAAAATAATATCAAAATTCATTTGGAAAAACAAAAGGTCCAGAATATCAAAGGGACTAATGAAAAGAAATGCTTGGGAAGGTGGCCTAGCGCTACCAGACCTCAAATTGTATTATAAAGCAGCAATTATCAAAACCACTTGGTATTGGCTAAGAAACAGAGGGGTAGACAAATGGAATAGGCTTGGCACTCAAGACACAGTTGGCAAGGAATATAGCAACCTCCTGTTTGACAAACCCAAAGATCCCAGCTTCTGGGATAAGAACTCACTGTTCGACAAAAATTGCTGGGAAAACTGGTTAACTGTGTGGCGGAAATTAGGCATAGACCCATGCCTGACACCGTACACAAGAATAAAGTCCAAATGGGTACATGACCTAGGTATAAAGATTGATACCATGAATAAACTGGAGAAGCAAGGTATAGTGTATTTATCAGATTTATGGAGAGGGGAAGAATTTTTTTCTAAAGAAACGATAGAAAGCATTTTGAAATGCAAGATGGATAATTTTGATTACTTTAAACTGAAAAGTTTTTGTACAACCAAACCCAATGCAACCAAAATTCGGAGGGATGTAGTAAATTGGGAAAAAATTTTTACAGCTAAGCTCGGGGATAAAGGCCTCATTTCTAGAATATATAGAGAACTGACTCAAATATATAAACATCCAAGTCATTCCCCAATTGATAAATGGTCAAAGGATATGAACAAGCAATTTTCAGGGGAAGAAATCAAAAATATCTATAATCATATGAAAAAGTGCTCTAAATCACTATTGATTAGAGAGATGCAAATCAAAACAACTCTGAGGTACCACATCACACCTGTAAGATTGGCAAACATGACAGAACAAGAAAATGATAAATGCTGGAGAGGATGTGGGAGAGTTGGAACACTAATTCATTGTTGGTGGAGCTGTGAGATCATCCAACCCTTCTGGAGAACGGTTTGGAACTATGCCCAAAGGGCTACAAAAATGTGCATACCCTTTGACCCAGAAATATCGCTACTAGGATTGTATCCCCAAGAGATTATAAAAACGGGAAAGGGTCCCACGTGTACAAAAATATTTATAGCAGCACTCTTTGTGGTGGCCAAAAACTGGAAGTCAAGGGGATGCCCATCAATTGGGGAATGGCTGAATAAATTATGGTATATGAATGTAATGGAGTACTATTGTGCCATAAGAAATGATGAACAAGAAGACTTCAGGGAGGCCTGGAAGGACTTATATGATCTGATGCTGAGCGAAAGGAGCAGAACCAGGAGAACTTTGTGCACAGCAACGACCACAGTGTGCGAGAGTTTTTTCTGGTAGACTTGGAACTTTGTAATAATACAAGAACTTACTGAGAAAAAAAAAAAAAAAAAAAATCCTAATGTCGGTCTTCTAAGGTAAAATGCCTTCCACACTCAGAGAAAGAAATGTGGAAGTCACTTGCAGAATGTAGCAGATCATGTTTGTATGTGGGTGGGGTTCAGTGTATTATATGTTGATTTGTTATATGATTTCTTCCATTTATTTTAGTTCGATTACATAGCATGAATATAGCGAAAATGTGCTCAATAGGAAAGTATATGTAGAACCTAAACAGAATTGTATGCTGTCATGGGGAGGGAGGGGGGTATTGGGGGAAGGGTAGGGGGGAATAAAATCTTAACTTTAAGGAAATGATTGTAAAACATTAAAAAAAATAAAATAAAATAAATAAATTAAAAAAAAAAAAAAAAAAAAAAAAAAAAGAAAAGATACTTAGATTTGAAGTCTAGAGACCTTTAAATAGATGGCCAATGACCAATTTTGAAAAGAAAATGATAATCACATAGGAAAACAGGATTTAATTAAGACCAAGACATGCCAGACTATTTTTTTCTGCTGCAAGGGCTACTGATTATACAAGAGGAAAAGCACTTTTAAGTGCCTACTGTATACTGGGAACTTTGCTAAGTGTTTTGCAAGAAGCATCACATTTGATCCTAATAACAGCCCTGGGAGGTAGGAGCTTTTATTGTATCTGTTTTACAGTTGAGGAAACTGAGGCAGATAGAAATTAAGTGACTTGCCCTGGGTCATATAGCTAGTAAGTATCAGAGGCTAGATTTTAACTCTGATCTTGCTGAGTCCAGGATCAGATAGAGTGTTTTAATGTAGAGTGTTTTAAAATAGATAGGGGAATGCTGTAAATAGAGTTTATCTGGATTTTTTTATAGCAATGCATTGGATAAATTATCACACATTATTCATATGAAAACTATGGATTTCTATAGGTGAAATAACAGAAAAATGAGATGGATCCAGATGGTCCAATGGCCAGTTATAAACACTAGTTACTCATGGTTGGATGTCATCTAGGATGGAGATCACCTTTGGAGTTAGTGCCACTAGAGGAAGATGGATATTCATAAGCAGGAAAGCTTTCAGAAAAAGACAGAGTGGTGACGGATCTCAAGTTCATGTCCAGTGAGGATTGGTTGAAGGAACTGGGGATGTTGAATCTTCAGAACAGAAACAGTCTATTCTAAATATATGATCATTGTCTTCTAGCACTTGAAAGGCAACCAGAGAAGAGATATTGGACTTATTCTGTTTTCTCCAAGGGACAGAAGTAAGAACAGGTGAAAGTTGCAGAGTCAAGTTTAGATTTGATTTCGGGGTGGAATGAGCATCCTCAGGAGGTAGTGAGTACCCTGTTCTCACTGAAGATCTTTAAGCAAAGACTTTACTTAACTTCCATATTCTATTATTGTTGAATTGCTTTGGTCATGTCTACTCTTCATGACCCCATTTGGGGTTTTCTTGGCAAAGATATCAGAGTGCTTTGCCATTTCCTTCTTCATCTCATTTTACAGATGAGGAAACTGAGGTAAAGAGGGCTAAATGACTTGCCCAGAGTCACACAGCTAGCTAAGTGTCTGAGGCTAGATTTGAACTCAGGAAAATAAATCTTCCTGATTCCAAGTCCAGCCCTCTATCCACTGCATCACCTAGCTGCCCCTCCATGCTCTATAGTAGGGATCTTTTCATGAGTATAACTTACACTAGATGTCCATCAAGGTCCCTTCTAATTCTAAATTTCTGTGATTTTAGAATTCTGCAACCTAGATAGGAGTTCTGTCCCATTTCTGCTTTCATTCAGATTGCCATGGATCTCCTCTTATTTCATTGATTTTCCTAATGCTTTTAGCCAGCTCTCTGGGCATGATGGAAGCTTACTTAGGAATTGTAGGTTCATTTGGAATTATTTATTTCTTAGTTGTATGAGGTTTGTTACTTTCCCTCTTACCTCCTTTCCCTGACCTCAGTTTCCATATCTGAGACGAAAGGTTTGGACTTAGGGTCCCTTTCAGCTTTAAATAATACAATTATATACATACATATATGTATACACATATATCACATATACACTAACACATATGTATACATACATTGTAAATATGCCTATATAAATATATGTATATTTATACTGCATTGGTTCTAAAGTCATTTGTTCAAATCTTGATTCTACTACTCTGACACTACCTATGGAGCATTGGACAAGTCATACCACTATGAACCTCAGTTTCCCCATCTGCAAAACTGAAGTAGGACAGGGGGAGATGAGATTACCAGTGATGTCTCTTTCAGCTCTTGTTCTATGGCCAATCGTCCAGTTCATCTTCCTGCCTATAATCTCTCAAAACGCTAATCCAATGTACACTCTGCCATTGGGTTGATCTTTTCAGCCTATAACTATTTTTTTTGCCTTTCTCCAGTGTTTAGCACAGTGCCCAGGTGGGTACTTAATAAATGATGGATGACTGACTTACATCATGTTATTCAAATGCCAGAAAAACCTCCCTAGTGCATACTGCAACAAATTCCAAGTTCTTTTCTCACTTTCCATAATCCATCCCAACATAACCTGTTCAATTTTATTTCCCAACTCTCTCCATCCAACATCCTGCTACAGACAGAAAACTTTCTTCACTGCCTTTCTCACATACCATGATTGTTCCTATCTTTGTTCATGCTTCTCTCCTTTCTCAGAATACCTTCTCTTCTTTCTTCTGCCTACCCTCATTCTATTTATCCTTGAAGACCCAACTCAAGTGCCATACTATTTTTAGAGCTTTCTTTGGATATTTAGACTTGTATCAATCTCTACTTTCTTTGGAATTTTCCAGAGTAGAAGGCATGATCCTTTTCCTCAAGAAACTTACAGTCTGATAGAGGAAGTAAGGTTAACATTTAGAAAAAGAACAAATAGTAATTGGCCAACATGTGAAGAGATGCCCAAGTGAGTGACATGGCAATGAATGCTGTAAGTGATCAGAAAAGGAAGAGCTCACTGTGGGATGGAGAATAATGAACAATTTAGTTTTCATCTAATAAAAATATAGTGAGAAATCTATGACCATTTAAAAAAAACAACTCATCTTCAAATGATAGTACTCAGAAGATGACCACCCAGTTACCCCATGTAAGACTCAAAACAAGATCATTATAAGATTTGTTTTTAAAGGCATACCTCCAAATATCTCAGTGGTGAGTGACATTTCAATAGATAAACAAACCACTATGACGTACCATCATGACTAAAAAGTGAGTTATCCTTAAAAACACTAACCTTGCTCTCTTTGTTTATTAACAGGACTATAAGTCATTTTCTAGACAGCCATTTTACTTTTTACCTCTTTACGTATCTTTCCCTAGTGAATCTTCTACGTTGGAAATATTAAAGAATAGGAAAGACACAGTAGATGGGCAATCATGCCTAATGGTCAGGGATTAGATAGCACATCCTCTGCTTGGAGTACTTTTTATCCTATCTCCTCTTTCTTATGTTCTTGGAGGTTCCACATTTGAAGGACCAAATGTTTTATTTCCAAATTATGCTGTAATTTGAGGATCCAGCTCCTACTACCTTATTTAGCTGATGAAAACCAATCATATAATCTCATAGCATAGTAGCAGTTTCACTTCTGCATTAATTCAGATTGCCAAGCATCTCCTCTTCTTTAACAGCCTTTCCTGATGTTTTTAGCTAGCATTATGGGCATGATGGAAGTTTACTTAGGAGTTGTAGGTTTACTTGAACATAAAAGGGTCTTCAAATGACTTCGTATTTTCTAGCCTAAACCACATAGCTTCCTCTCTAGGAATAAATGACATTTTATCTTTTGTCTTTGTAACTTTGGTGGTCCTGCATGTCTCAGATGCACTCTCTCCTCACTTGCAACTCTTAGCATTTCTAGCTTTCTTCAAAACACAGTCCAGTTACTGTCGTCTATATGAGATGCTTCTTGATCATCCCTCCTGATAATTGTACTGTCATCCTCCTGAAATTACATTGCAATAGTTTGCATATTTTCTTTGTTTACTTTTCTATATACCTCTTATATGACTCCAGTAAGAGAAAAGCCTTTTGAAGGTAGAGACTGACTGGTTTATCTTGTCTTTGTCTCCACAAAGCCTAGTACAATTTCTGGCACATTGTAGATACTTAGTGAATATTTATTGAATTTAATTATAAATATCCAAATTCTCTCTTGCCCCTCACTCAAGATGACAATCTGAGCAGAGAGGGAATGAGTTTCTAGGAAGCAAGGTGCAGTCAGGAGCTAAAGACTGAAAGAGCAAGATTTAGGGAAAGGAGGGTAGGATTTTTATTTATTTACATGCATCGAGAAGGACCACTGGTAGTAGAAACTTCATGGGCCAGTGAAAATTTTCCACACACTGGCAGTTGTGAAATAATCATCTAGATCTCTTCACTGTGAATAGCAAAGATCCTATCTCTTTACAGAAAAAAAAGCCTTTTGAATATGTCTAGAGAAGAAAATCCTATGGCTCCACTTAATAGTCAAGAATCATAACATGTTAGTCCCCAGATATCATCATAGGGTAGCAAATTTCTCCCTTAATTTTGCAGATGGAAAAAAGGAGGAACAACCCACCCATTCCCAGGAGAAACAGACTGCTCACCATTACATAGGTATTAGTAGCAGAACTGGAATTAAAACCCATGCCTTCTGACCCACTCCCACAACCCAGACTAGTTCAGTGCTTGATTCCCCACACCAAACTGACTTCCCGTTATAAGTTTCCCCATCTTTAAAATGAGTTTAGACTAATAATCTCTAAGACCTCTTTTAATTTTAATATTCCAGGATTTGATTCAGTGAGTTTAGTCACAGTCTCTCCAAATCTCAACTTTAGATCAGAACTTTTGACCTTCTGGATAAATTTCCTAGAATAGGTAAAAGAGAATTTTCTTTCATTAAGAGAAGTTAGAAATAAGGAAAAAAGACTGCTTGAATTTTATTCTTCCTTCCTTTGGATATCCTTGCAGGGAGAATTCATAAACTCCCACGAGTGATATGGGAAGTTTAGTCTAGTGACAGAAATATAATTGCAACATGTTCTTAATTAGACCTTAGACTTATGCAGAAACTCAGCTCCTAAAAGTTCTAACCATACGCAGAAGGCATAAGTTGATTCTATTTCTTGCTAGAAATGGTATGATAGAACTGATGATAGAGACATGAAAAGTAAAATGTTTCCCCCTTTTCACTCAAAGTATCACTTTGTTTTATCCTCTAGATGAAAAGCTTCCAAAAAAATATGGCAAAACAAGACCCTTCCCATTCAGAGGCCGTATTATTCATACATTACCTTCTAGACAGAATTGTCCATTCATCTGTTCCCAGCTCTGTCCTGTAATTACACATTCGAAGAGTTCATTTGCTTTAAACCAATTAAGAAATAGAGGGCAAAGGATGGTTGATGTAGGTGGTTTATTGACTCTATGTCTTGGAAAGACTACTAAAATAATTTTTAAAAAAACCTTTTGAATTCAATTGAGTAACATTTTTTCTCTCTCATACTTACAGGGTGATGGCACTAATTGGCAAGTGATATCCAGAAAATTTCAGAACCAATCTTGCACTAAGAGAATGAAGGAAACAAAATTCTGCCAGTATTTTTATGGAGAAAAAGGAGGACAAAACCCCACAATTACTGCACAGGTCACAGAGTTGGAACCTGGGGAGCTCTGGTCTTGGGGATGCTCTATCATTTTAGAGACTGGCTTCTTTAAGCCAAAGCAAATTAAGAAAACAGTTCTGTAAATCAAGAAAACAGTTCTGCAAAATAGCATCATTACTGCTTCCCCCTTTTTGTTCTCTCTCTTGCTCTGGTTCTTACTCTCTCTCTCCCCTCCTTTCTTCTCTTTCTACTTCAGTCCAGTCTACTTTGCAGCTCTAAGACATCCAAAAGTCCTCACAGGAAGGAATCTGCCAAAGATGGCAGATTTGGTTTTCTCTTAAAAATCACTGTTGGGGAGCTGTATGTGTTATAATAATAATACTTTACATGTGAATAATGTTCTTTACTTTTCAAAATTTTTCCCCATGCATACTTGTGCAATCCTCATAAAATTATCATAACAGAGATAGTGGCATAATGCAGAAGAGAAAAGTCAAATCTTGGTGAAGTTAAGTGGTTTGTCCAGATCATGCAGGGAGCTACTTCGCAGAAGAATCAGGTTAAGACCCAGAGCTCTTCCCTCTTCTGCTTTTTCCACTCTAACACATTGTGCTTTCCATACAACAACCCACGGCATGGGTAGCTAAATCTATGGGAATATAAAGAGTCCTTCAAAAATCTTAGTGAAATTTCAAGCTTTTAATGTTTTATATAAAGCTGTCCTACCATAGCATTTTAATTTCACTCGTCTCTCTGATGCATGAACCTGGAGGACAATTTTCTAGGGAAATGATTTGGGGATGGGTCCTGGGACTTGGGGAAAAGAGAAGCTTTTGCTTTTGTTTTTAAAGCCTTGATTTAAAAACTTTTCATACCCTTTCTCAGTTCTGCATCCCTCCCTTATGATTGGGGAAGCACGGGAGGGTTAAATCAGGGACTATTCTCCCCTCTGTCCTTTTTTCCCCCTCTCTTTTTTTCTAAGCTCCCACAAAAATGTCTTAATGCAATTTCAGGTTTTTAAAGCTATGAACATACATGTATTGTATATATGTATTTGTACATATAGATACACAAAATATCTACATATGTGTCTATGTATATATGTGTGTATGAACGTATGAAATGCATGTCATAAGCTAAAGTTCAGTATTCTGACTACTGTTGCACATTACCTGGAAGGGCTGTCTATTCTTAATGACCTTTAAAAAGGTTGGATAACCCCACCTGGGGAGTACTTTGATTTTGGCATTTTTTTTTTATTTACCTGATGAACCAAACTGTTTACACCCAGTTAGTGAGAGGAAAGGAAGGACAGTGTGACAACACACACTTTTATGTTACAAGGTAATGCTGCATATTAGCCTACTGTTTAGCATTAGCTATCGTGGAGGAACGGGTAAGACCCAGAGTCAAAAATTGCATATTCCCTCACCAAAGTTTTGACTATGTCTTGACTCTGTATCTCCAATATCTCCTTCTTCCATGAACTTGTTAAAATCTATTCTTTGTTTGACAATCCAGGCTCTATCCACCCCTCACTCCTCTCCCCCCATCCCCTGACCTTACTCCCTAGGATTAGCATTGTAATTCGAAGGGTTTACTTTTGGTTCATGGTCAACTTTTCTGTCCTTTCTTTCATGAATCATAAGTACCTCCTGACCACCTACTGCTCTCCCTGGCTGTCCAAAGCCACCCACTATGGAAACTCCCCTTCCCCCAGTTGCCCTCCCCTTGCTCTCCATTTCCCTGGTGATCTCCTTCTTCTCCATCCCTCCCATTTGTCACTCCACCCATTCCAAGAAGTGTTTGATGTTAGGAATTTATTTCATTTGTGGTCTCCCACCCAGATTATGGCATTCAGCTTAAGAAGAACTTTTAGAAAGGGCCCCAGATGGGGACAAGTGCAAAACCTGCTTAGTTAATGGGTGGACCATGGGGCTCTTGTGATTATGTGGTATAAGGTTGTTGGGATTCAAAGTATGCAAGCCAGATTTTAGTCCTTTTTCTATCACTAACCCTCTGTGTGAGCCTGAGAAAATTACTTTTTTTTCTCCTTCTTTCTCCACATTTGGATTTACAGGATTGGGATAGATGATCATAGGGTCATGGAAGCAGCAAGGGACCTGAGATGCCTAAGAGCAAGTCTAACATCCCCACTGACTTGCCAGGGGTTACACAGTGTGACAGCTAGTTAGTATCTGAGGGATGATTTGAACTTCGGTGTTTTTTATTTCAAATTCAATACCTATGCATAATGCCTACTATTTCTCAAATCCCTCTAAGATGTCTTTTAATTCTGCCATTCTAGGGCTCCATAATCCTAAATCATAATTTTTCTGGGTTTATGTCATCGTTAAAATGTGGAGAGAGATAAAAATGCCTCTGTCATAAAAAAAAAAAGTTCTGAGAATAAACTAGTGCTTGGGGGTAGTAAGGGATGAATAGTCTTTAAACAAAAGGAATTATTCATCTAAATAATATGAGTTCAATAGGACTTTTTCCAAATAGACATAATGTCATCTTAGAATAAATTCTCACTTATTCTGGTCCTTCTTAAGTATCATGGAGTGAGAGTAAGAAACAATCTTGTGATGACTCTTTCTTGAAATACAGCATTTTTAGCTCAAATTGACCTTAAAGATCATCTAGTCCACAAATAATAGATGAGAAAACAGACCTATAGAGGGGATGTGACAGCCAAGAATATATAGCAAAGGCCAGGACCAGAAGCTGGGATCTTGCTTGACATCACTTGATATGTAGGATTATGGTGTAGTACAAAGGGGACTCACTGTTCTTTTAGCTCATGATCTAAATTCTAGCCCTTTCTCTGCTACTTATTACTTGGGTTACTTTGGGCAAGTCACTCAATTAAAATGAGCCCATTAGATTAAATGACTCCTAAAGCTGTTGCCAGTTCATATGCTATGGTGCTCTTTTGGCTTCAATTTCCTTATGTAGAAGGAGGAGAGAAAGAGAGAGAGACAGAGATAGAGAGAATGAAGAGGACAAACTCTTAGGTCCTTCTATAGCTCTTATGACTGTCTTATACCAACCTATCTTAAAAGAAACTCTATACCAAACTACCTCATAATCTAATTATTGTAGAAGGCTGAACAAAACCCCACTTTTCACGACTCCCAGTTTAATGCCCTTTCTAATACACTAGAACTTTTAATTCACTTTTTTTGTAAACAATATTTTATTTTTTTCCAATTACATGTAAAGATAGTTTTGAGCATTTATTTTTCATTAAGATTTTGAGTTCCAAATTTTTATCCCTCCCACCCCCAAGATGGCAAGCAATCTGATATAGGCTATGCATGTTCAATCGTGTTAAATATTAGTCATGTTGTGAAAGAAAAAACATAACAAAAGGGAAAAATTATGAAGAATTTTTTTTTCATAAAAAAAGGAAACTTGTATGCTTCAATCTACGTTTAAACTTCATAGTTCTTTCTCTGGATGTGGATAACATTCTCAATCATGAGTCTTTTAGAATTGTATTGCTGAGAAGAGCTAAGTCTATCATAGTTGATCATTTCACAATGTTGCTATTATTTTGTACAAAGTTCTTCTGGTTCTGCTCACTTCTCTCAGCATCAGTTCATGTAAGTCTTTCCAGGTTTTTCTGAAATCTGCCTTTAGCCTACTTTCTAAAGACAGGGATCTGATGTCATATGTAAATAAAAGTTCATAATGTTAGGATCTCCATTTCCAGATGTCAGATTCTCCATCCCCACTGCCTCCCAGATATTGTCCATTTTCCCTAATAGTCACGAACTTCTCTGAATCCATGGCATGGTTCATGTCCCTTTATTCAGGTTTTCGTGGATATGCAGAAGAATTCAACATCTCCTCTATGATAAAAACTTAGAGAAGATAATAGTTTGTTACCAGGGATGTTCTAGTAAATGTTTAATAGCTTGCTTTAGATTGAGAGTAGGATTGAGAAGGAAGGAATTCAGAGAAGATACTTAAATTTAAGATAAATTTTCAACTTTTTCTTCATCACTTTCTTAAGTCTAAACAAACAATAGAACAATTCCTCAAGCCCTGATTTCTAGGTTGCTGATTTCAGAGGTCTGAGTGCTCATTTTGAACAGTTAAAAATCTACTCTCCAAAGTGATCCAGCTAGTTTCTCTTCTTGACCAATTTTGAAAGACACACAGAGGTGTGAAGGAAAGCATAGGCTCCTAACCCCAATCCCAACAATATATATTTCCATTAGACCATAGCCCCCAACAATAAAGCTTGTTACATTTGTTTAAAACCTGCTGCTGCCTGATTCTTGGCCCTATCACTTGGACTTGGGATCATTTGCTTGGCTGATCTAATGAGTCTGCTAAAACCTGAAGATAGCGTGATATGCCCTAATAGGGAAAGGCAGATAGCCAGGCAGATAAAAGCAGCAATTATACCTTATGAGTTATAATAAGAGCTCCCTTAAGGAAACAGTAAGCACCCTACATTTCAATAAGAACTACAATAACCCTAAAAATAATTTAGCATTTACCCTCTGGCTATACTTATCCCCCCTTCAATATCCTCTGCCTTCAGCACTGTGCTGTAGTGCGAATGTTTTTGAGTCCTCAGTCTCCCATTTACTGTTTCTTTCTACTTGACCTCATTAGAATGTGGGGGCCACACAGAATAGGCTGTGGGAAGAGAGGATGTGGTTCTTCTGAGGAAGGATCTGAATCACAGAAACTTTTATTAAGTGGTTCTATACCTACAGTGCCGAATAACATTAACTCATATCCAAAAAGCATTTTATAGCTTAGAACACACCTGTGGAATGATTCATGGTACAACTATTATTCCTGGTTTAGAGATGAGGAAACTGAGGCTGGAAGAGATAAATTGACTACCCTGGCTGCTCTCATATGATATTCCTGAGGTAATTATTGACCTCTATCTCTGACTGAGCACACCATTTCATGTCTGCGCTTCCAGTTGGAGAATGTTGATCATTACTAGCCCAATGCAGAAGACCACATGGCGACTCTGCCTATTTTCACACTATGAGCCATACACATCACCTTCCTCACCACCTTTTCCTTCCTGAATATAAAACAGTGCAGCTTCTAACCACTGCTGCCCAGCCTGACATGATTTGTAATTGTGGAGACAATTTACATGAGAAAGAGAATTAAATCTGGAGGGAGAGGACCAGCACTACTGCTAATTATCTGGTGATCTGAGGTACACAATATCCCTAGTTTCAGTTTCCTCATTTGCAAAAGACAATTAGACTAGATGTCCCTTTCTTCCCCTGTCACTTCTACACCCCACTACCTTTTCTCATTAAATGCATCTGCGATGTGTATGTACTGCTGAATATTACTGATTGGCACATGTGTTCTTGGATCTTCTGTGCATGTAACTGGTATATTGGTTCCATTAGTATATGTGTACCGTTAGTATATAACAATAAACTCTGCTGAGTTAGGTTTGACTAGTTTTATTTGTGGACTCATTTCTGTTCTCTGTGCTTAGAAATGAGCTGATTAAAGTATGGTGAAGGCAATGGAGGTATCCAAAGAATTCTAGGGAAGATATGGAGAATATATCAAAGTCATCATAATAAAAGATTTAAAATAAATTTAAAATTAAATGTAGCAGTGATGTAGGGAAAAAATGGAAATCACCTGCAAACCTGGAACTTACCTATGACCTTTCTCCCTAGTCTCTGGAAGCATTTTCCATGTAGTATATAATGAGCAATTAATGACTCTGTCACTAGGATCACAATACCTTGTGACCTCATTCAGAGAAGTTGTGGGATATGAGAAGGCTGGCAGTCCTGGAGAAGGGATCTTGGAGCTATCACTGAGATTCTGGGAGAGAAGAGGACTCATATGTGAGGCTGACAGGCTGGGGAGAAGCAGACAATTATCTCATCTAATAAGGTAAGGTAGATAGGAGTGGGCTTAATGATGGGATGCCAAAAAACCAAAGGATATGGGGGAACTTTTATCTAATCTGTTCCCCCTTGTCCCCAGAACTGCATGGAATCTAGCCTCTGCAAGTGGAGAGGCTTCAAAATTGTCTAGAGAACGGACTCTTTCCTTTCCTTCCACAACCTTTTTCAATGCTTAACAAGCCTCTGCCACATGGTTTTTTACAAATGTCTAAGCTAATTCCTTCCTGCTGCCATTTGAGAATCATTTGTTCTTGTTCTCTTTCTCGGCATCATTGTCTTTGAAGACTTGAAGATGCTTTTTAATCTCCTCCCCAGCCTTCGTTTTGCAGACAAGAGTTTCAAATCTACCCTTTCATGGTGAACAGAGCACATCCTGAGCTGGGGATGACAGAGACAAGAGGAGGTAGGATTGAAAGGAGGATCTGGAGCCAACGGCCCCAAATGGTTACGTAGTAAGATCCAAGCTTCCTCCTTTTGAGGAAGTCAGCAAATTCCATCTATGTGAGTTCATCTATCCCTCTGTGTCTGGAAGCTGGGGAGGGGCCCCTGCCCCTTACTAGTTAACTGACCTGGGGCAAGTCTCTTTTCCTTCTCTGGACCTGAGTTTCTGTGCTCAGACAGTGAGAAGATTGAACTAAATGTTCTCTAAGGTCCATTCTAGCTCTAAGTGGATTGATCTTGTGGTTTTTTTCTATTATGTAGAGTAGAAAAGAAGGCTCAGAAAGACCAAACAAACATAAACTGCCAAGTCACACCTTCTGATTCGTAGCTTACAGCTTGCCTCTCTGCTAAAGTATATAGCTTGAGTTCTGCATCCTGAGCATGATATGGCCATCTGAACACCATCATCCCTGGAAGAGTGTACATTGCTTTAGCCAAGCCTCTGTAGGGGAATCAGACTGGGCCCAAGGATTCCTTTCAGGGTTTGGGATTGGACATGAAGGCTACTTCTACTCTAAATACTATGATGCTATAGTGATGTATGAAAATCTATTTTCTCTTCCCCCACAGGATTTCTATCCTAAGACTTTGCCTACTGATTCATAGGCAAAGAAGAATCCTACCATAGTCCACTGACCAATAAAATAAGCACACATTCAAAGTGAATCATTGGCTGATGTGATAAATAATTGAAAAATGTGTGTGTGTATGTAAAATCATCAATGATAGAGGATGTATTAAGTACTTACTATATGCCAGGTATTAGACTAAGTGCTGCTGACACAACTATAAGCAAACAAGACAATCACTGCTGCCAACATACTTCCAGTATGTTGGGGCAAGGCAACATTTAATAGAGAACTACAAAGGCAGGAGAAGTTCCAGTCCACTGCATTACTTGGGAATGACTTAGAAAGTGAAGTGGAGACCCAGTTCCAGGTAAAATAAAGTTAAAAAAAAGATCAGCTCTCAGAGCCTGGTATTCCAGAGACAGAGCTCAAGGTTCTGATGGGAGAAAGAAGATAATGATGACCCAAAGGGCACATGTCATATGTGCAAATATACATGTGTAGAACTCTACACATACGCATCCATATATACATGTATATATCTATAAGCCTATGTACCTAACATAAATTCTTCTGTCTAGCTTTTAAAGGCCTTCACGACATGACACAAAGGGATCTCCCCTGTCTCACTGAACACTACTCTCCTCTGAGCACACTACCAACCACACTGACTTTTTCTGTCTTCCTCACACTCAATCTCCAGTCTCTGTATTTTCCACTGGCTATTTCCCCATGCCTGGGGGGCTGTCCCACACTCCCACCCTTCAACTCTACCTTCCTTTCTTCTCTTAAGATGAAGATCAAGTATTACCTACTACATGAAACATTTTCTGATCTACATTACTGTCCTCCCAAACTACCCTGTAGTCAGTTGCTTTGTATATATTTATGTTTACTCCTTTTCTATTTATTTTAACATGTAATTGTCTCCCTCAATAGAATATAAACTCATTGATGCATGTGTAAGGAATATTGCATTAGCTGTACTTTTATGATCACTTCCTATCAGAGCCCTAGGATATATACATAGTGATTAATCTTTGAGGACTGATTGGCAGTTTAAATCTATCCATTTTGTATGGTTCATTATTATTTTTATTCACTTTTTATTTTGGTCTAAATCTGTGACTTACTCTACAGTGGAATCTTTTCTATGGATGCAAATGTTCATGCAATCTGCAACTTTCAGGCTTAGAGAATTCTTTTTTGACATCATTGAGAGTCAAATGATCAAGCTAGCATCAGTCAACTAGTATATGTGACTCTAAGACTGGCTCTCCATCCATTGCACCATGCTGTCTATTTTGCATTCATGAGGAGAAGGTTTGGAGGAGAAGGCAAACAATATACAATATAACCAACCTCTGCTGGATCTGTGGGCAGGTAAAAACTAATTGTTCTATCTGGTCCATTGTGGCTGCAGTGTGATCTACCCACCTGTAATTTAGTTTAATTTCATTCCATTATACAGTCATTAAGAGCCTACTTTAGAAAACAAAAATGCAGATCCATGAAATACTGGTTACCAAGGAGTGACTCAGAACAGAGCATTTACTACAAAATTTGGATTTATTTTGTACTGGAACTTTAGGATTGTTTTAGTGAGTGGTGGAAGCAAGTTAAACCTACAGGGAAAACAAAGCAATAGCCTTAACGATCAAAGCCTAGATAGGAGAATTAAAAGGGCTTAATCTGGGAGCACCTGGACAGAAGTTTTTGCTGCTTTCAACCTATGCCAGGTTGAGTGAATAGCTGTAAGTGGTAACCTCAGCTAATTATAATACCCCTACCCCAACCTGAATTTCCCCACAATCTAGTGAAATGTGGTCATACCCTTCAGAATTAAACATGTTCTGAAGCTTTATGTGTGCATGCGTGCGTGCGTGCGTGTGTGTGTGTGTGTGTGTGTGTGTGTGCGGTGGAATTCAGTGAGCAAGGTGAGAGACAAGGGCAGCACCAAAGAAGTCAGAGGTAGAAAGGGAAAGACTAAGCCCCTGAAGTGTGGTATATAATCAGAGAAATACCTTCCTATTTTACCCTTGAGTTATTGCTGTGTAAGGTACAATTGAAATTTACTGTGATCCCCTGGGTATGAAGGTTGGACCATGTTTCATGACCATCTCTATCATAATGGTTTTTTTTCCCTTGTTAAGACATGTGAAACAATTCCGGAATGTAGACACCTGGGAATGTTGGGATTGGAAAGGCTTATGCTTTGGCAGTGAACAAATAACATTGAAAGGCAACTTTTATTGAAGAGAACACTGGACTTAAAATCCAAAGCCTTGCATTCTCTTTTTTCTAATATTAGCAAGTATAACTTTGGGGGCAAATTTCATGACCTTGAGTCTGCTTTCTCAAGTGAAAAATAGGAATAATAAGTATGTACGTATAATAATATAATTATCAAACCTCTGGGATACTATCTACATTTAGTCTCACTGACAGAATTTGGAAGTGGAAACCACTATTCTCATGTTCTGTGGGTATTTTGTATGTCTGCATTCCTAAAACTATATAGTCCATGAGCCCCCACAAGAGAACAGACTTTTAATAGTTAGCCAGTAGACACAATTAGCTCACAGCAAAAACATTTATTAAAATGGAATAGTGAGAACAGTAGCTACAAAACATTGTCCCCTACAAACCTGGGGTGCACTGTCCCAGAAATACATAAATGTCCACGGAAAGAGTGACCACAAATGATAGTGAGGCATCTATGTAAAGAATTCATATGGTAAGAACAATTCATTCCTATAATATTGCAAAACTAAACCTTACTCTTGTTCCCCTTTAGATAAAGAATCTTTGATGGGAGGGTCACTCATCTAGGTTTTCAGGGTCTGCTCCTCTTTATAACTTGACTCTTAGTTGATAGAGCTAGTTCTCAATTATGTTTATCTTTTCTTTGCTGATCCAGCCCCTCAAAGCTGGTTCCTGCTTCAAATGACTGCATTTATAATGGTCTGGAGAGTATGTATCTCTCTTCCCTGATGATGCATTATTTCCTATCTCTTCCAGTTTGGATAGGTCTGCTTCAAAATGGCATAGCCCACCAAGGATAAAAGAAGAGAGAAAATTCCTTTTCTTCCCTTTCCTAAGACTTGAAGAGAAAATCCATCTCAGGACCTAGGTTCTTGTTTTACTGATGTCTCCTGTAAGAACTATAAGAAATGAAGGATTTAGTTTTTTAATGACCAGCAGGGATTTGGCCAGTTTTATAATTCCAATTCAATTTTAAAAAAAGTCTTCATACTTTCTAAAGGACACAGGGCATAGACCTATTTGACACTTTGCTTAACTCCTTATTATCTGCCTCTTACTTTCTTTGATTGTATCATATAGGAATAGATAGTGGAATCAATTCATCTAAGACCATTCACCCTGCCCACCCCATACACATATATAGTATTTTTTTGAGTTCCTATGCAAATAAGGTGCAAATACCATACAAATGAATACATATATGATGACTTTCTTCTCTCACTGAATACTTCAATCCACACACCATTCACTGACTCCCTTGATATCCTGAATCTTATCATTTATCTGTCAGAACAACTTAGCTCTGAGTCTAAATTATATTCTATTTTATGAATCACAGATATATCTCTGTGGACCACAAACTTTTCAAAGATACAATAGTTGTGTGTTGCATAACTTGTATCCTCCACAGCATCTAGCATATAATAAACCCCAAATTCAAACTGCATATGTATGTGTGTTTAAATATACTTAGAGTTTAGGGTTATAGAATGTAGGTTCACAGGATTTCAAATTGGAAGCCACCTTAAAGGTACAACCACCTCATTTTATACATAGGGAAACTGAGGCTCAGAGAGGTGAATTGATCTGCCTAAGGTCACAGAGCTAGTAAACAACAAATCTGAGACTCAAGCCCAGGTTTTCTGATCTCATATATTATAATCAGTGTGTATGTGTCTACCTGAGACCTAATGGTGTCTAAAGGATAGAGCGTGGGCTTTTAGAGTCAGGAAGACTTAAGTTCAAATATCGCTTCTGACCCTAGCCCTCTGACCAAGGAAAAGTCAGATTAATTAACCTTTTGAGCAACAGTTTCTTCATTTACAATATGGTCATATTAATGCCTATATGGCATTCCTCAAGGGTTATTATAAGAACTGAGTGAAATAATATGTGTAAAATGCTATGCATATGTAAGCTATTAGTGTCTGCACCTCTTTATCCTTAGGCAAAATTAGCAAAATCTATATTGTCTTGTAATTTCAAGGCTACCAGGTCATGGTCTTATTCCTAAATCCTTCCCAGCCAAAAATTCCTTTAGGGATGGGGTGTGACCACTGAGCTTTTCATTCCCAAATTAGAGATAAGGCTTAAAATGGAATCCCTTGAAAAAGGTAACACATTAAGACTTATTAGTCATTCACACCTAAGTGTGAATGAGTTCATCAGACTCAGTCCTGAGAGGTTTTGACAGGTGAGAGTGGGTAGAGCATGATGCACTGGGCTCTGGAAGGTTAGGGGAGCAAGGAGGGAAGAGGTTCAGAAAGGGGAGGCTTGGAGGAGTGAAGCCAAGCTTTCTCTACTTCCCAATTTAGCTGAATGACAGCCCTAAATGAGGGGTATGTATACAGATCCAGCGTGAGTGTGTGTGTGTGTGTGTGTGTGTGTGTGTGTGTGTGTGTGTGTTTGTGTATATATGCCTTATCTAAAAGAATCTGGATTTGAGAACTCAGGGTACCTACCTCACCAGTCTCTTATCTCCAGTTTGCTATCTGGAGCCTCAAACCCCAATTCCAATCAGGTATTTAGACTAAGGAGGGAGACAGACAGAGACAGAGACAGACAGAGAGAGAGACAGAGAGACAGAGAGAGACAGAGACAGAAAGAGACAGAGAGAGATGGAGACAGAGAGAGATGGAGACAGAGAGAGACACAGAGAGATGGAGACAGAAAGACAGAGACAGAGAGTTAGAGAAATAGAGAGACATACACAGGGACAGAGAGAGAGAAACACAGAGAGACAGAAAGACAGAGACAGAGAGACAGAGAAATTCAGAGAGATAGATAAGGGAAAGAGAGGAGAAAGAGGAGAAAGACATACAGAGAAACAGAGAAGAGACAGACAGACACAGAGAAACAGACAGACACAGAGAGACAGGAAGAGAGAGAGAGAGAACTGAAGAGAATTTTATTTTTCTGCTGTCTGGAGAGGGATCATTGCATTTTTTCCAAGCTACCTCTATGCAGGCAGTGTTTCTAGATCTGTCAATAATGGCTGCTTACAGACTAATCGGCTCCAGTGGCTGGCAGACTGCTTTGGAGTCACCCCATACATCCTTCTACACACAGAAAGGTGGAGAAATGATGGAGAATGTACCTTCTTCTCTTCTTAGTATTGCATCCTCCATTTGTCAGGCCTGATCATGATGGACAGAGTTTCTAAAGAGATGAAATCCCCCAGGAATCACACAATGTATGGAAATGGAAGACAGAATAATACATGTCTATAAATTGGGTCCTGCTGTTCAGTAATCTTGCTGGGTGATTTCCTTTGGTTCATCCCAATCTCTTTTAGGCAAAGAACATGCAGACTGGAGTTGATTCTCATGTCTCTTTGGCACTCATCCTCCCTTCTCCAACTGAATGGCCCTTAAGGTATGATCATAAATGGAAAATTATGCAATAGTTTTGTAGTTTCCTAGTCCCCTTAATGGAGCCTCATGTTGGCTACTTCTCAGTTCATGGTACTTAGGGGAATATTTATTTATCCTAATTTATAGCTCATGAGCCTCCATTTCACTGAATGTCCCCTGATCAAGCCAGAATGAAATATGTGACATCATAGCAAGACCAAAGACATTTGCTTAAGACTGAATTCAAAGTCAATTATAAAGTGTAAAATTAAGCAGCAAACACTCATGTGACCCATTTCCCAAAACTACCACCTCCCAAGCCTCCAGGAACTACGGAAAGTCCACCCACCCTTGCTTCCCAAGCTGTTTTTTTGGCAGCCTTTGGAGTGGGAAAGGGGTTTTAAAGACTTGCCCATCACACAAATGCTGAAACCTCAATGCCTGGAGGGCCCTACTTCTTGCTCCACAAATGACGAAATTTCAGTACTTCCTGCCACAAGTTCTAATAGGAATTCTAGTACTAGCTACAGCTAGATATAATGGAGGGGAAATAGTTCATTCTGCTATCATGGTATGAGCCAGGCACATCCTTCATCTTCTCTCTTTTCTGGCATTTTCCTCTGTAGTATACCTCTAATCCACTAGCCTTCTAAGAGTTTTTCACCAATGCTTTTCATCTTCCCAAATCAAGAGCACTTATCACTCTGCATCCGGATATCTCCACACAGCAGAACTCTACCCAGAGTAATGGGGGATGCAACTCCAAATGTGAAAACAACTCCTTAATGTGCTAATTGATACTAGCAGTTAATCTTCAATGGACAAAGAGCAGAGGCCTCTCTAGGAGAGAGACCAACTGGCTTTGGATCAAAGGGAGCAATAGATCTAAAGGGTACTAACGTATCTAAAAAAGAAACTGAGAGCCCAGCAACATAAAGGAAATGGGAATGCGTTTCTGAGTTTGGTAGAATCAGGGGACCATGACAGTTCTGGAAAGTAGTTTTGAATTATGCTGAGAAAGTGATCATGTATTCTGAAAAGGTCAATAACAAAAAGTCCTATATACACCAAAATATTATGTTTATTGATTGGGGAACAATTAAACAAATTGTGACTTATCACTGCACAATGAGAAATAATGGAAATGAAGAATGCAGAGAAGCATGAGAAGATTTAATGAACCCATTCAAGGTAAATTAAGTAGAACCAGGAAAGTAATATACACAGAATTATAGCAATACAAATTGAAAGAATGATGACAATAACAAAATTAAAACTTAATGACACTGGTGTTATCAAATGACTAAGAAGATGCATATATATATATATATATATTATATCAATCCCTTCTTTGCAGAAGTGGTGGAGTATGAGTGTATATTAATATCAGACTTAGTCAATATGTTGGCTAATTTTGCTGAATTCCCCCATCCTCCTTTTCTTCTTTGTTATAAGGGATGCCTTTCTTGGGGGAAGAAAGGGAAGGCAGATATGGAGAAATTAAGATGTTGAAAAAAATAAAACTATGAATTTAAATAAAAACAATAATCTAAGGATTCTACATTCTTTGAAGTTATAAGAGAAGAGGATCTTGGCCTTGACTAACAGGAGGAGTGAATGAACTAGAGGAAGAAGATGGTATTTTTAAAAACTAAGCAACCTGAACAATTTCTATGAATTGTCTAGACAAAAGTATGCAGCCTGAGGCACCTCAATGACATCTGTCTTCTAAGGTGCACAAAGCAAGAATGTACGTACTCTCTGTACCTGTAATTATGGCCCTCAGAAAATTCTTACACTAATAGAAAATCATTTTGGTTATATTCAGGACTACTGACCTGATAGAAGTACTTTCTAGTAGAAGACGCAGATGAGAAAAAACCCGAACCTTCCATTTTACGTCCATGATACTGGCAAATATGACAAAAGGTGAAAATGGGAGTTGTTGGTGAAGCTGTGGGAGAGAAGGTCCTAAGTACTAAGATGCTATTGATAGAGCTGTGAATTTTTCTGACTGTTCTGTAATTTGGAAGTATACAAAAAAATCCCTAAACTGTGCATACCTTTTGACCCTGTCTAGTGACAGATACCCCAAATAGTAAAAAAGAAAAGGAAAAAACCTATATGTAAATTACTCCCTTCACACACATATATGTATATGTGGATTGTGTGTATCTCTATACCTAAATATGGAGAGATACATACATATTCACATACATATTCATACATGCATACATATAATGATATACATATATTATGTATGTATAATATATATATCAATGATTTTTTGTTGAATTGGAAATAAAATGGGAGCCCATCAATTGGGGAATGCCTAAAAAGTTATGGTATATGTAATGGAATATATTATTTTACTATAACAAATGATGAATATGATAAACTCAAGGAAGCCTAAGCATATTTCATTTAACTGATGCAGAATTAAATGAGATGACCCCAAAGAATAAATTACATAATGGTCATAATAATGTAAACGAAACAATTTCATAAAGTTATGGAACTCTAATCTGACTCCTCATGCCTTCAGCAGATTAATAATGAGATAAGTTCCCTACTTCTTGATGGAGAGGTTATGGACTAGAAGCATAGAATGATATATGCATTTTCAAAATAGAAAAAGAATATCAGTTAGATATTACTGACACCAAAGAATACAAAAAAGACACAAAAGGGCAATTCTTTAACTACTATGTAATACGCATTTAAAAACCAAATATAATAGAAGTACATGACTCTTTAGCTTCCTGTATTTTGTTTGTCAAACATTGTCATGTTTCAAAAATATTTTATAAAGATAAAGATCACATTCATAGAAACATAGATTTAGATCAGGAATATACCTTGCAAATCATCTAATCAAACCCATTTATTTTATAGAGACAGGAAATGAGACATAAAGAATGAAAGCAAATGGTCTGTTGTCATACAGAAAGGGGTAAAAACTAGAATATGAATCTAAGGCTTCTGACTCCAAAGTCGGCATTCTTTCCCTCATACTATCTTGAGGTATTAATCAATTTACTTCTGTTCTTTTGAATTCAGTTCAACCAACATTTATTAAAGCAATAATAGCTTGCATTTACGTAGCCCTTTACAAATATTATCTCATTTGATCTTTACAATAATCATGGAAGATAGCTGATGTTATCTCCATTTTACAAATGAGGAAACTGAGGCAGGCAGACATTAAGCACTACTTATAAAGTGTCTGAGGATAGATTTGAACTCAAGTCTCTCTAGCTCTAGGCCCAGTGTTCTATCCATTACTCCATCTAGTTGCTTATGAGTCGATTATGTCGACCGTATTAAACTGGGGAAATAAAGTTAAAGATATAAATCCCTCTTTCAAGGGGCTTCTAATCCAAGGATTTATAAGATTCTAAATTCCTGAGGTAAAGATCAGGACAGGAAAGAAAGGAGCCTCTTTTGGATTTTGGAAAGAGTCACTCCTCCCTACATCAGTGTCACCATTCCCTTTCCTTCTTATGTTTTTTTCAGCTTTCTGCAGTTCTCCCTTTGTGAGCTGAGAAAGAGACTGGGAATTTAGAAAGTATTTCAGGCTACTTACTCTGTTCTGAAACCTTGAATCTTCCTTTTCAAATAAGCCACTGTCCATATGGCAAAATAAACTTGCTATTTTAAAGAAATGTTGTTTGTTAAAAATCAGGGGATAAGGAAGTCAATTCACCCACAAACCACTTAGTGCCCTCAACACCCTCCAAAAACAAATGAGTACAGTAACGACACAGTCTCTCTCTCTCTCTCTCTGTTTCCTCTCTCTGTCTTTCTGTCTCTCTTTTCTGTCTCTGTCTCTCTTTGCCTCTTTCTCTCTTTTCTCTGAATCTCTCTCTTCCTCTCTCTCTCTCTCTCTCTCTCTCTCTCTCTCTCTCTCTCTCTCTCTCTCTGTCTCTCTGTCTCTGTCTCTGTCTGTCTCTCTGTCTCTCATCTCCTCACTCTCCTTCCTCTCTTTGTCCCTCCCCTCTGTCTCTCATGTCTGAGACTGCATGGGATAATCAATTGTTCAAATCCACAGCTTTTTAAGCCTAGAGAGATCACTTCTGGAAAGGGGAAATGGGTTGAGGGGAGTGATCCAGGGATATTTCATTTACAAAGTGGCATTCTTTTTAATCTGGGTATTGAAAAGAATTTCAATGGTCAGAAACAGAATAGAAAAGCTCTTCAGGCAGGAAGAATGCCACAGATAAAGGTCCAAAAATGGGAAAGCACAAAATATATACAAAGGGCAATGGAACTATCTTGACCAGATCTTCAGGCACCTGAAAGGGACTAGTGGGAGATAAAGCTAGAAGTGAAGGGTAGACACATTATAGAGGGAATTTATTTCCATGCTAGGGAGTTTGACCTTTATTGAGTAGACAGTGGAGATCTATTAAAGATTTGTCAGTAAGGGAATAATATGAAGAAAGCAGGGTCTTAAGATGACGGAAGTACTGTGCAGCTTGGATTGGAGTGGGGAGTCATGGCATGATACAGACATGGCATGAGATAAAGATTCAAATTAATATGGTAGCAATGGTCATAGAAAGACAAAGAAATTGCAAAAGAAATAATGATTAGGACTTGCCAAGGAACTGGATGTTAGAGGTAAGAGACAGGGAAGAATTTGGGATGACTTGGAGGTTTCAAGTCTGTGTAAATATGAAAAGAATGTTACCATTTATAGAAAGAGTAGACAAGAGAAGGCTTTGGTTTTCTTAGTAATGGAAACACATTTAGGTCAAAAAGTCCAGTAAGCAATTGGAAAAACAGTACCAGAACTGGAGAAAGAAGTTATGGTTGGAGATTTGGGAGGCTGTTTTTTTAAACTAATAGGACAGGTTTTAGGCTAGAATAGAGGAGGGTTGGGTAGGATAAAAGAATAGTGTGGGATGAGACAGAATAGAGCAGAATAGGAAGGGGGTGGGCTAGGTTGGGGAGAGGAAGGAAGGACAGGATGAGATAGGACAAAATAGAATCAGTTTCCCCTGTGTTGAAGCCATGGGTATGAATGATCACTGAGGGAGAGAAGGTAAGGAAGGATAAAGAAGATGACAGAAGGCAGAATCCTGGAGGGATGTTTATTTAGCAGGTAGAAGATGGAAAAAGATCCTGGGGAGAAGACAGAAGAGTTCTTAAGAGGAAGAATGAGAATTAGTGTCATAGAAGCCAAGAGAGGAGGGAATTTTAAGGCTGGGTTTGCCAACGATAGAGCATCTTAAGGAAAAGTAAAGGACAGTAAAGATGTTTTAAAAATTTCCTGGATTAGGAAATCAATGTTGAATAGTTTTAACAGGAAAAGAAGTTAGAAGCCAGATGGAAAGGAATTAAAAATAAGTAAGTGGCATGAAAAGTAGAAGCATGGGGAATGTTAAAGTGGCTTCAGACAGTGGAACTCTGGATCTGGAATGAGAAAGATCTGAGTTCAAATCTTTTGTAAGACACTTACTGGTTGTGTGGCCTGAGGAAGTCTAAACTAAAATTCATGTAGAAATTGAGGGTAATAAGAGCACTTAACTCACAAGGTTGCTGAAAGAATGAAATACAATAAATTCCATAAAGCACTTCGTAAACTTTAAAGTGCTATATAAATGTTAATCATCATTATTCGTTATGAATGGAAATAAATAAAACAGTAATTTGAGGGGTTAACAGAGTCAATGAAAGTTCATTCTAATCTATTCTGTCCTGCCATGGCTCATCCAACCCAATTCTACCTTATTTTATCAGCCCAGCCCAGCCCAGCCCAGCCCAGCCCATCCCACCCCATCCCATCCCATCCCACCCCATCCCATCCCATCCCATCCTATCTCATCCCATCTCATCCTATCCCATCCTGTCTCATTCCATCCTATTCTTTTCTATCCTGTCCTAGCTAGGTGGTACATTAGGTACTTAGACTGAGCTCAAATTTGACCTCAGATACTTATTATTTGAGTGACCCTAGACAAGTCATTTAATCTGCTTCAGTTTCCTCATTTGTAAAATGGTCATAAAAATAGCACCTATCTTCCAGGTTTGTTCTGAAGACTAAACAAGATATTTGTGAAGCATTTTGCAAAATGTATAGCTCTCTATAACTTCGCCTATCCTTCCACCCTGTTCTCTTTTTATGATAGACAATACTTGAGTGTGTATAGGGAGAGTTTAAAGAGGTAGAGAGGAGAGCGAAAATGAGGGAATAAGGTTATGGGTAAACAAGGCACCAGTGGTTCCTTTGTCTTTCATTCTCAAGAAGTTCTTTCTCTGTGGTTTTTGGAGACAGAACTATTTCCAACTGGGATATGCAATAGGGAGTACATTTTAGTCCATTCCAAGAGAGCTGTAAGCAAATGGAGAGAATGATGCTAAACGGGGGGAGCGGGTCAAAGAAAACATTCAGGCCAGATTTCTTCCTGCACCCTCCCCCTCCATGTCCTAAATCCAACACTGAATCCAATATTTTTATTATATCCTACCCATGTTAGAGTATATAATGATAATATATAATAACAATATATATCCTGATTATAGTCTACAGGCCTGCTTGCCAGACTGCAAGGCTAACCCACAAAGCTGATTTTCATAGCCATGGTGGTTAGGAAGGGAAGGGAAACTCTGAACTTCAAGAGTGAGTTCATGTGACCTTAATTAATGTATTAATGTATGCGCATACATACATACCTTTATATACATGTATATGTATGTTTTCATATTATATAATATATACACATTATAAATGGTGAATTTATATGTACATATGTGTATATGCACACACATAAATATGTGTATATATTTTACATGTGAAGTTTGGCTCCCTCTTTGTACAGATGACCAGAAAGGTCATCCAAATTCTTTAAGCCACCATTCTCTAGAGCCAGCCAAGTGAAGGCTAAAGGCACTGATGATGAAAACCAAGAGGCCCACTGGTAAGGGTCAAAGGAAGGAAAGTTTTCTACTACCACTGCTTGCTGGCCCCAACAAACCCTTTTCCCAACCTCCTCCCCAGTCCCATTTACCCCTATTATACCCATATTGTCCTCCATGAGGGTTCTTCTTTCTAAAGATGGCCTGGTTTCTGCTGATAGATCACTCTTGGCCCAGACCATCTTCACCCTCCTCCAGAAGGAGCCATTATAAAATTAACCAGTGATAAAACCAACCGCAGGGGAATTGCAGGCCCTTTATCTTTTTTGAAATGACCGGTTGTTTTCATCCATCTGGTTGCACTTAGCACTGAGATATAATTTTCAGTGCTGTTCTTTGCTGGGCATACCATACAATTAAGGTATTTAAAAAACAAACAGCTCATAACCACCACACGGTAAGGAGTTGGTTTAGCAATCCATGACCCATTTTTCCATGGGCAAACCCACTTCCAGAGCCAGGATGGTTCATAAAGAAAAAACTAATGGTTTAAAAATTAGCATTTAGTTGGGAGAGGGAGGAGAAAGAGGAAAAAGAAGAGGAAAAGAAGAGGAAAAAGTAGAAGAAAAGAAACATGGGAAGGAGAGAGGAAAAGAATGAATATGAAGAAAAAGGAGAAAAATTAGGAGAAAAAAGAGAGAAAAGGGAAAAGAAGGGTATAGAGAGGAAGGAAAGGAAGAGTGTTACACAGTAGAAAGAGTACTGACTCTGAAATCCTAACGTCATGGGTTCAAATCATACCTCAGATGATTACTACATACCAGACACTGGACTCCATGCTGAGGATAAGCTCCTACCCTCAAAGAGATTACTGCTCCATTGTGAGGACACACTATGAACACAGATAAGTATATCTAATTTGGTAGGACAGCCCTACTCCAGAAATCTGGAACAATTTCTGCTAGGAAGTCATTGAAAAAAACTGCCAATTCCAAAAGCCACAGAGAAGGAAGGAGCACATTGAAGAAATGGGGAAACATGTAAGCTGGAGATGGAAATGCTGAGTATTCCAGTTTGGCTGGAATATACTTGGGTATTCTGGTAAATGTTTAACGAGTGGCTCTTCAAAAAAAAAAAAGGTAAACTTTAAATTTTAAACTCTATTTCATCACTTCTTAAATGTAGACACTAAACAGAAGAATAGATCAAGCCCTGCTTTGTAGCATTGGTTGATTTCAGAAATGTAAATTTTCAGATTGAAAATTTAACAATTGACTCTCTAGAGCCCCGTGAGCTGACTACAGCACAACCCTCAATTTATTTGATAGAAATGCCTCATGTTTGAACCTGAATGACATTACTTCACTTAATTGCTGATTTTATTCACTAAACTTGACTCTGAAGGGTGTTTGAGGATAGACCAAATCAAAGTCACTTCCATTGGTGGAAGAAATTACCACCAATAAGGCCATAGTAAGGGATCAATAAATGTTCGTTGAATTCTAATTTAAATCTAACATCAGACAAACAATATGATCCCCAAAGGGGAGCCCAAGCAGAATTTCCAACAAGGATGGCTTTTTCTGAAGGGGAAAAATCAAAACGATATATAAATACTAGTTATCCTCCTGCCCTGTTCTATTTTTGTGATAGACAACATTCGAGGAATAAACAGTAGGGGGTTCAATAGAAAGGGAGAAATTAAAGAGGTAGGAAGGAGAAAAAAATGTCATTTGGCCATTGGTATTTGTAGATTGGACACCTTTGTTACAGAGATCACTCATCACCTTATGGTCACACGCTGTCTATGGATATTATATTATTATCGCATCTTAGAAGGGTAGATAGCACATTAATGCTCCAAAGTGTGCGTGTGTGTGTCTGTGTGTGTGTGTGTGTGTGTGTGTGTGTGTGTGTATGACCTGAAATCTGAACTCCTAGGTTTCATTATAGAGATCTTAAAGTTGGGTGGATCCCATAAGGGGGCCAGAGTCAATCTCTTACCCAATTAGGAATCTGTATTCCACCTTTGTTTCACTGGATTTGGCCTTCACAACATCACTTAATTTCTTTGCTTCCATCTACACCTGATGAGTACACACACAATGAAGATAATGAAAGTCGTCTCTACTCCATCTCACTAAGAAATTTCCTGCGATCCATTAGGGAATTTATGGAAAAGCAGAGTCAAGTGTTGCAGAGGATAAAAGGCTATGGTTGATCTGCACTATTGAAGGGAGTACCCAACTCCCTCTCAGCTTTTTGCTGAGGAACATAGGTTTTAGGGGACAACAGGGCAATTACTGATTGACTCCAGTGACTAGACCCATCTTTTGGTGGTTTAATGACTGAGACCCAGAAAGATACTTTCCCCCTGTGACCTAGAACAGAGCAAAAGAGAATTGACTCTGTTTTTCATCAAGACTCTTTGTCAATCATATTCCCTCTATTAACCTTTCAACTGGTAGGGCGATGAGTGGGGTGATTTGTCTCTCCTCCCTCCTCACCCAGTATAAATGGTAATTAGTGGGAATATGTGCTTGCCTAGTACCTAAGACTGAATCTTGGGTCCCTGGCTGCCTTCTTTTCTCTTTCTGCTTCTTTCCATGAGTAAGAGAAAACAACCAGTGATCCAGAGAAATGGAAATTTCCACTTTTAGCACTTTTTTTAGGCTCACTCTGGCACTTATATCAGCAGATTGGATTCCCCACAAAGTAGTGACTACTGCTTCTGGAAAGGTTCTAGGGTTAACCTGAGGGATTGTGTTTTCTAACATCGTGGCTCACAAGTCCCTATCTGGAGTGCTTCTCATTGATCAACAGATCTAATTTGCTTTTAGAAAAGGTACTTGCTAAGCAGTCATAGCATAGCAAGGATAGTTATTACATAAACATCCCTCAAAACTCGGGGTGCACTCTCCCATTACGTATACCAGTTCCCTGGAAAGACTGATCTTAAACATAAGGCCAAAAGGTAAGTTACTGGAATTTCTTTTCTCTAAGTCCTTACAAAATTCCTTTTAGGCACAACCTTCAGCTGAGCTCTAAGGATTTTTGCTTGTTGCACCCTAAAACTGCCATTCCTCAGGGGGTCTACTTTGTCCTCATTGTGTCTCTGACATCTCCCAGGACAGATTCTGGAATTGGCCACTATTGCTCTGGAGATGCTGTTTCCAGCGAGAATTCCTAGTCTTCTAAACTTTTAAAGTTCAGAAGGTCAACCACCACCTATTATTTTTTTCTCTTTTTCTTCTTTCAGGTGGTCTTCATCAGAGAATCTTTCACCTACTGACCAATTTTCCTGCTGGAATGTGTGATTCTTAACTAGCTGTCTGGGATGTACTTGGGTAAATGGGTGTATTGGATTTCTTCAGCCATTCAGAATATATATCACAGAGAATGTCATTTGTTTTCATTCTAAGATCAAAAAGCCTTATTCTTCTCAAATTGATTTAGGACATTTTTTATACTTTTCAGTGATTGATTCAATCAAGGTACTTGGGCCCACTGTGATTATATTAATTGGAGTGGTGTGGCAACTTCCACCTTTATAAGTGAAAGCAGTTATATCATCAATTTGAGAGATGCTGAGTTCTCTACTCAGGCCCAAGTTGTGCAGCTATGAAAATATTCCCAAATAGCATGCTTCTCAGAGGAGACACCCACTCTTAAGGTCATCCTATAGCAGAAAGCCATCTCCTCACTGGCCCAAAGAGGTGTGCCTTGTGGATTGCTCAGACAGTGTAATTTCAAGGTTAGGGTAAAATATAGCTGTTCAGCAATCCCACAAAATTGTCTTTACTTTCCAGGAGAAATATAAAGAGTGCTATGAAATGTTTTATGGTTTTGTACTTGATACTTTACATGAGTCTTTCCAAGTTAACTCATTTCATTGGTTGAGTAAATAAACATCTGTCTATTGCCTGATGTCCATGCTGTGAATCCAATATATATATATATATATATATATAATGTATATTGTATATGTAATATATATATTATATGTAATATATATAATATATATGTATATATTTGAAGGGGTTCTGTCTGTATTTGGAGAGGTCCTAGGCATGAACCTTGCTTAAGTTTTGTTTGAGAAATTTCAATGGATTAATCTGGGATTGAGGTAGAACCAGAGCCAATACTTTTGCTGGGGTCAGCCCTGCCTCCCTTCCCCCTAGTCCTTATAAGGGATTCCTTATTAGGGTCCCAAAATAAATACAAGGTAATTTCAAGGGAAGTGCTTCAGGAATGGAGGGATCAGGAAAGAGCTCATACAATAAGTAGAATTTTAGCTGAGCTTTGAAGGTATCTGGGATTCCAAGGGGCAGACATAAGGTCAAAGGGTGTTTGTGATGTTCAGCTTAAGAAAAGGTAAAGAGATTGGAGATGGAATGTTAAGTGTAAAGAAAAAGAAAGTCACTTAGGCTTTTCCAGAGTATATGAAGCAGAGTAACATATTTTCAAGTCTTTCCAAATTTATTTCACCAAACATGATTGCAAGAAAAAATGAATCTGAAATGACAACTAAAACTATTAAGATAGATGGAAAACCATGCTCGGGCAAAGGCTTGTTGAACATTAAACTAGCTTCTGAAGGTATATTATGAAGGCATGCAAGTCTTCTTCCTGAATAGCTTCAAAATTAGGAAAGGGCTTATTTGTCTATCTCAGCAGCTCAAAGGTATCTAGGAGATGAGGAGGTTAAGGTTCCCTGACATTTTGCTTTTAACCTGTCTTCTTGTGTTCCTCCTCCTCACACAGAGTAGGATCATAGATTTCAAACTAGAAGTGATCCATCCCCTATGTATAAGAGAAGGAGCCAAAGCCTAGAGAAATCAAGGGAACTGACCAAGGTTGCACAGGTACTTAGTGGCAGTTCTAAAATTGGAGCCCAGATTCTCCAAATCCAAATTGCAAAGTTCTTCTATCCCATCATGCTTTCTATAACTCCTTCTTCAAGACTGATGGCTCCCTATAGTGATCCTCTTCTCCAGGAGCTTAGAATTTCCTCTGACATTTTCTCCTTGGTATCCATCAGCTCCTCACACAACATGGAAAGTTGGTGAGTGAGATCAGCAGGTATTTTGGTCCTTATGACAGAGGTGGGACAGAGGCGTTCGCATTTACACAGCTCAAGATAATGGATGTGAGAGCAAGCCCTTTGTTTAGACAACAGTCAGGCAAAAAATATTTTTTATTATAAATTCTGCAGCCTCAAGTTCAAGTTCAAAATATACTATTGAACATTTCTGGGAATTTGGGGGAATCTCTTTTTTTCTGCCTCCCCTTCCACCAGAGGTTGCTTTGTTCCCACCTTGGACAATAGATTTGTAATCAGGAAGACTACCTTCAAATTTCACCTCAGATATTACTAGTTGTGTGACTCTAAGCAAATCACTTAATCAATCTTTGCTATAGTTTCTTCTGCCAAATGAGAGGATTGGACTCCAAGTTCTCTCCTACCTCTAAATCTATAATCTTATGACCCATGAACTTATGGCTATAAGACCCATTCTAGCTCTAAACCCTATTTTTCCTAGAGTAACTAGTGGCTAGGTGACATGATGTTCTATGTACCTAAAGTAGGTGCATAAACAGAAAGGGTAAATATAAATTAAATTAGAGAAAGCACAATATGATGGAAAGATTATTGGACTTGGATTCAAAATATCTGAATTTCAGTCTTGGATTTGTGACTGTGACTGTAGGCAAGCCACACAAGCTTTCTAGACTTAGTTTCCTCATAATAGCACTATCTGATTCTTGGGTTACTCTGAAGTCAGTGGTTTCTAAACTGCAAAGAGCTATAGAAAAACAAATTATAATAATCTTGGTATATGGCTTGATTCTAGAGGTTCTGAATAGAGAATTGTGAGTTTCTATAGCAGTATCTTCCCTACAAACAAGTGTTCTAGATGAGGTGTCCAACATGAAGCCACACTGTCCGCTGAACTCCAGAGTGCAGCCAAAACCAGATTAAAATGTAAAGTGAGAAATATTTAACAAAATAAATAAAATACAATAATGCCTAGATAATGTTGATATTTGGTTTTCTAAGTTTCTAGGTAGCACTGGGGATCCTTATGTATAGCTTAGTGACCTTCTTGACACCACTGTTCAAAAGAAACCAAAAATAAACATGGTTCTTCATGTTCTATGGCTCTTCACTTTCTTCCCAAACACTTTCCTTTTCAATCTTTCTTTCTACCCCTGACTCTGATAGCTCCTTATTCAATACCATAGGCTTATAGATTTGGAATGAGAAGGACCATCATCACATCCAATCCCCTCATTTTAAAGATGAGGAAACTGAGATGCTGTAAGCATATGTAAAGTAGGATTTATTATCTTTCTGGAGTTCAGTTTTCTAGGCTCAGGCTAAATTGAAAACAGCTGAAGGATTAATCTCCTTTGAACCCTGACAATTCACAGCTGTGCTGAGTCACATAGGTTTCATTCCTTCTGGCTCTGAGCTAATCAGGAGCCAAATCTTTGTTATATATTCTGGGAGGTTGGCATTCTGCTTTGGGAGCTTGTTCATGAGAAGGACCTTTTGATTCCCTGGATAGGACTCTGAGCAGCCATTTGTTAAGAGCCCCCAACTACTCAGATGTTGGTGTTTTGCCAATTTGGGGATGTATGTAGGTAGTTTTATTACTTTGTTCAGGCAGTTAGAGCCCTGTCTATTGAATGTCAGTGCTTATTTTTCTGCTTGTATTTTCTAGACTCGCTTTTCTCTACTTATTCGTAATTAAAGTAAGATTATTGACCCCTTGACAGCTGTCTTTCCTTTAAAAAAGCAGAATGAAGAACCTCTGCTAGCAGTCCACCCTATGTGCTAGGGTGCTTGCTAATATAGGCACAGAGATGAGTCTCAGGTGGAATTTGAACACAGGTCTCCAACTCTACTCTCTTGGCCATATTCAAGTCTTAAACAGATACATGCTGTAGTCCTATAATATTTCTTTTGGAAGAACTGCAGGTGAAACTAACCTTGGAGGTAAGACTGACTATATAACCAGTCACTTGGGGATATAAATCTTGGATTTATACATTGAGAGAGTTTTTTATTCTTTCCCTGTGTCCTTCAGGCTACACTCAACCTATTCCAGATAAGACTGCTTTGATCCTGTTTTTCTCAGATCACATTCCTATTACAGTACTCATAAATACTATGATTGCCAGAGTATTCATAAATCAAACCATGAAGATATAATATAGAAATTGACCCTGGGATCATCTCTCTCACTTCCCCTTAACTGCTATAGTAAAATAAGTATCAGCTCGGTCTCTGTCACTTGATCACTTTGTTTGAGTCTCTCTCTGTCTCTGTGTCTTTATCGTTTTTGTTTCTCTCCCTCTCTGTTTCCTTCTGTTGTCTTTCCACCTCTCTCCTCTCTGTCTCTCTCTGTGTCTTTCTGGTTCTGCCCCTCTACTCCCTTCCTCTATGTATCTCTTCCTCTTCAGAAGTCAGCTCAGCCCCTATCCACCATCTCTCTTAAATTCTTCCAGTTGTCACTGGAGCTGTAAGGAAAAGACTTGGAGAGAAATAGGGAGAGGAATAGTGAGGGGAGAAACTGAAGGTCTTTTGCCAAAATGACCTGATGCGAAGAACTACTGGGGAATGCTCTGCAATTCCTGATTCACACTTTGGATACTGCTGCTGGGGTGAAGACTAGCTGACAGAGAATTATGACAGAGGACTCTCTTCTGTCTAGTTCTCTAATTCAAACTAGGACTTGTTGCTCTGATGCTAAAGATGTCATTCAATCTTGAATGTTTTCAATGGGTTAGAAATCAGAAGAAGCTGCAACACAAGGTTTCCTCCTTCAGTAAGTAGTTTGATGAAACCATGCCCGCTCTCCGACGAAAAAACACAATCTTTGACTCAACCCTCCCTATTCTGTCATTGGGTAATCATATTTATTTTACATTTGACTTTATTGTAATGAGGCTAGATTGCCTGTATGGCACATGGGCTGAGTCTCATTACTTTATAAATAGCACTGTGCTTAAATATACTTGTTAGTTACATCATGATCTTTCTTACCTTTCCTCTGGATTTTCAAGTCCTCCAGGGCATGGAGTATCTTTGCACTTTAATATCTTTGGGTGTTCCACCAAGGAAAGATTGATTGCAAGAATGGGGAACAGGGTTAAAATGAACCAAAGCTACTAGTATATGGGCGCTACTTGTGATAGCACAGATATGTTTAGAGACTTTGCTCCACCCCATATTTATGGAGAAGAGGACAAGAAGAGGCTAGACGATTGTATGGTCATCTAGGAAGGATGTATGCAATAACATTTATTTTTTTAATGGAAACAGAGAAGGATGCAAAGAGTTCACTCTGTCTTCAAAGACTTATACTCCCTTTAGGAGGGAGGTAGAGGTGGGAGGGCAGGTCTATCACCAATTCAATTCATCAACAACTTATTAAAGTTTGATACTGGGCTAATCACTGTTGCAAGTCACTAGCATTTATAGACCCCCTATAAAGTTTTCAAAGAACCTTACAATTACCTCATTTTATCCTCACAACAACTCTAGGAAGTAGATGCAATTATTATCTCCATTTTCCAGATGAAGAAACTGAGGCAGTCAGATGTTGAGTGACTTGTCCAGGGGTACACAGTAGTAAGTATCTAAGGCTGCATTGTAATTCAGGCTTCCCTATCCACCTAGGTAATGGTCATACAGAGACAAAAAGAAAACTGACCCTTCCCTTAAGGAACTTATATTTTCCAGAGGGATGTGACAAAATACACAAAAAAGTAAATATAAAAATATATGTTTAGTAATAAGGGAAACTCTGCTGAGCCCAAGGGACTGAAACCCTGCACCCAACCTTTCTCTCTAAGGAATTCCTCTTCTGCAGACCAAGTTTAGTACTGAGGAACCTGGATCTAATGAGAGGGATTAGGCTCATTACCCCTCATTATCCTCACACTAATTCTGGCACCCTGGGATCAAATTATTTAAAGCTTAAGTTTCTGCTCATGTGTTGGTCTTCTCAAATCAGGATTGGGGTGGCCAAGGGTAAAAGGGCAGTCAATGTACTACACAAATCAGATATGGGGCATGCATTATTTCTTATCCATAAAAGTGATACTAAAGGATTCAGAAGACTCAAAATTTCCATTGATGGTACAACTTAAACAAAATTCAGTAACATAATGGGCACTGTACTCACTTAGGCTGATGCCTAAAATTAATCAGGATGTAAAACAGTTCGCAGGACCACTGAATAGGCATTTACCATTTTGCCTGGATTCTGCAATTCCTGGTCCATGCGTTCTGGTAAAATAAAGTCAGATTTCAGTCAATAAACATTCATTAAGTACTTACCATATGCCAGACACTAAGCTGAACCCTGGGGGTTGGGGGTGGGGGTAACAAAAAGAGGTAAAGGACAGCTCCTGACCTCAAGGAGCTCAAAAATGAAAGAGGGAGACAACAATCGAGCAAATGTGTACAAATAAGTTATATACAGGAAAAAGAATCATTAAAAGAGACAATTAAGAAGGGTTAGGAAAGGTTTTCTGTGGAAGATGGGATTTTAGTAGGGACATAAGGAAGCCAGGGAAGTAAATAGGCAGAGATGATGAGGGAGAGCATTCCAGGAATGAGAGATAGCCTGAGAAAATGCTCAGAGATGAAAAATGGAGTGTGTTTCATCAAACAGGAGGCCATTACCATTAGGATCTAAGAGTACCTGGTGAGAGGTAAGGTGTCAGAAGACTGGAAAGGCAGGAAGGTGAGTTAGGAGGTCTTTCAGGCAGTCAGTCACTGGGAACTCTTCACCTTGCTCACATCAGAATCAGCTCTGCCTTGATGGGACCCAGGACTACTTGACACACAAGTTTACCTTCAAAATTGAATGTGTCCACTTGAAAACAATGTGTTATCATCTACTCTTGGGGAGAACAAAAACAAAACAAAACAAAAAACAAGTGGAAATGCCAGTAGGAACCCACACACAAGCTTTTCTAGTTGAGTCCATACTCCATAATAATTGCAAATAGCTAGCATTATTTAGTTTGGTAATAAGGAAAGATAGCTTGGCAATCTAGATTCCTATAGTTCCTATAATTCCTTTATATAGTTCCTATATAAAGAGTCCTGCCCAAAGGTTAGGAGAGAGATTGCATCTTTGCCTCTAAAAAAATAAATCGATTTTAATAAGGAAGAAGTGTTGGTAAGAATAAGGCATGTGGGAGAGTCTTAGGAAATGAATAAAATAGGGATGTGACCCACAATTGACATCAACCACTGTCCTACCTCTTGCCTGGATGACAAGATCCTTGTAAGACTCATGGTGGATAGTACTTCCTCAGGTCCTCAAGCTGAATGATTAGATAATAGCTCTCTGCAGCTGTCCTACAACTAGACTGGGGGACCATTCATTATCTCTTTTGATTCCCTGCTGACAAGAAGAAAGACAGAAGGCTAGTTCAAGGTCACTCAGGGGCCATCCTCTTTCCCCATTCCCCTCCAGGAAGAAATGTGGATTACCAAAGAGTTAGAACCATACAAAAGAGTCACAGTAATTGGAAGTAGGGTAGTTGGGGTGGATCAAATCAGACAATTTCTGGATGGCCAAGGCTTTTAGACTACTCATTCTTTCATGATGATCTCCCCTTCCCAGAGACTGGAGGTAGGAAAGGGCAATTTAATTTAACATTTATCAAATGCCTACTAAAAATTCAATCCAATTTACCTGATTCTACAGGAGTACCAGTAGAGCACTAAAGCAAGAGGGATTGATCAGAATTGTCCCAGATCAATTTACAGAGTTCTTCAATCAAGCTGATAAGATCACAGCATCTGAGCCTTTGTTTGGGGTTCTCTGAAGGATACCTCCTTATGGCCTATGAGTGTACCCATTATCACCTGACTGACAGAGCATTAAGAACTCACTATCATCCACTGTTTGGGACTCCATTTGTTGGTGGAGATATCTCTGTTTCTCCCTCTCTGTCTCCATCTCTGTTTCTGTCTTTCCCAATTCATTCCTGCATTTGGTGCCCAAGTAATTTCCTTCTCCCTCCAAAAATTTATAGTTCAACTTCCAGAAGAAGCACACAGCAAAACTTTGTCATCCAAGGTATAATTCATGGACCCTAAACTCCTGATCTCTAACCTTTCCTGTATGGGAGTGGGAGGTAAATTCCCTAGGCAGCATAATACCAGGGTTAAATGTACTGAACAGAGAAGGGAAATTTCCTGGGTAGTTCCAACTTTGGAGGCTGCATTGTGAATAAACATAAGCTTGAGAATTCCCAAGTTCAAGGGATAAGAAATCAGACTTTTTGGAGAGATAAGGAGATTTCCCAATGCAGCATGTTCCTTCGAAGAGGAAGAGGGTTATCCACATAGTTCCTGAGCAGAGTCCTACTCTGAAACCAAAGCCAGTGAATTATTTACTCAGTGTAGGTCTGATGAAAAGTCCATTACTTGTTCAGCAGCTCCTGAAGTAGGTTTTTACCTTTTGAGGGAATCTAAACCACAGGGTTTAGAGATATGTGGTACCCTGTGAGAAAGGAACTCATTGTAATGCCAAAACTTTGCCTTAATAGTAACCCCATATCCAGTTACTTTCTAGAGAAAGCAGATGGGTTATTTCAGTGCCTTATAATATATTCAGTACTTCTCTGTATCTGCTTTTGGGCTCTTGCCAGTCCTTTGTATCTTCTGCATTTTTCATGGGGTGAAATAAAACCTTGACTATGCCAATTTGCATTTGCTACCTTGAATGCTTATATGGGAGCTGGGACACCTTTTCCCCTATATTTAGGGAAACCTAGACATGAGCACCATGAACATATTAGAAATTTATCTGGAGTGACTCCAGGCAGTAGTTCATGGTCATGGGTTATATTAGGGAAAGGCTTGTTGGAAAAGGAGAATAAAAGAGAGGCAGCATCCAGTCTCCGAAACAGGAATCTTTGGGTTCAAATAATGTGTCTGTGATCCTCAGTGCCACACAGGCAACTCTGTAAGACTGTGGGCCAGTTACCCATCTGGTTGGAATAATCTCTTTCCAATAAAATTACATGTATAAGAATGATAATGAGGGGAAGGAAGAGGAAGAGGGGGAAGAAGAGAGGAGAAGGAGGAGAAGAAGGAAGAAAAGAAGGAGAAGCAGGAGAAGGAGGAAAATACAAAGATGGAGAAAGAGAAGGAGGAGGAGGAAGAGAAGGAAGTTTGGAATTAATTTAACCTCTATCTCAGTTTCTTCAACTGTAAAATGGGAATCCCAGTGGCACATACCTCCGCGAGATAGTATTTGTAAAGTGCTTAGACAGCACCTAGCATGTATTCAGGTAATTCATAAATTCTTGTTCTTTCTATCTCTGCCTCTCTACTCCCTTGCAGTATGTGTTTCCTTCTCTTCAGAAGTCAGCTCAGCCCTTGTCCGCTGTCTATCTTGAATTCTTCCATTTGTTTTCAGAATGGGAAGGGGGTGCTTCGAGGAGCCATTGGGAGGGGAGCAGTCAGGGGAGAAACTTCTTACAGTGTAGAGAGAAGTGCATGTGTAGGTGCAAATCAAAGGAAAGGAGAAATAGTAGAAGCCTAAGGAGATCATTTCAACTATCCTTCTGTGTAAGGGGAATGTCCTTCCTCAAGGTCTATTAGGCAGTTATCCCCCTGCTCTCAAATAGCTCCAATGAAAATCGTTAACTTTAACATATAAATGGAGAACTCCATTGATACCTGAGTATCTACATTGTGATGTATCAATTGTGTTACCTATTTGTCCCTTTGGTCTGGGGTACAAGAGGAAATGTTTTCTCTAGGGGTAGGGAATGTATTTGGACAGAATGGTATCTTAAGGCCTCAGTTTATGTATGTGCATATGATATGTAGATCGCAGAGCATACATAATATGGCATCCATATGGGCAGAAGGGCAATAAATACTATAAACTAGGTGACATAGAAGATAGAGAAATCCATTGGTCTGTGCTTTGATTATGTGAACAAGGGGAGTTGAAGCCTCCCTGAGGGAATTGTCTGGAAGGCACCCCATGCTGTCATTTTCACCAGCACTCTCCTCCAGCTACCGCCCTTTAAAGGAGCTCGTGACGCCTTTAAGCCGTCTCTGACAAAGCTGTTCCCACACAGTCTTGTGTGGTTTGGAGTCCTGCGGAGGTTATGGAAAGCTTGTCTAGTCTTCTTGTTTGTTTTCCGAGTCAGGCTTGGAAAGTTTGTGTCGGGCAAATCCTGGCATGAGATGGGAGCACACTGGTGTTTCAGTCTATTGTGTGTGTGTGTGTGTGTGTGTCTGTGTGTCTATATGTGCATGTGTGTGTATGTGTGTGTGTGTGTGTGTAGGGGGATATGAGAACTGAAAAAGAAAAACTTGTTAAAGGACTACTCTAAGACCCTTCCCCATTTTGCCTGCCTTGGTCCCCTATCATTCAGTCAGACTCCAGAGGAGATCAAGACTTCCTGTTGGAAATAGCTGAAGGCCCCGGACCAACATGCTAAGTGGTACAGGTGAAGTGGATAGAGAGCTGGGCCTAGACTCAGGAAGACATGAATTCAAATCCAGCCTTAGATACTTAATAACTCTGTGACTCTGGGCAAGTTGCTTAATCTCTATTTGCCTCAGTTTCTTCATCTATAATATGGGAATCATAATAGTACTTGCCATTCAGGTTGTTTTGAGGATCAGTTGAGATGATAATTGTAAAACCCTTAGCCCAGTGCCTGACACATGTTAGGTGCTATATAAATGCTAGCTATTACTATTTGCTATTACAGGTGTCTGAGAAAGAAAATTTCTCAGGTCAGTGCAGGAGATTGACTTTGGTAGGTAAGTAGGAGAGTTATTTGTTTTGTTGTAACGTTCCTTCTTTTTGATCTATGGCTTATGGATCCCTAAGAATCCATGAATAAATATAAGGAGATCCATGAATCCAAATGGGAAAAATTACATCTTGGTTTCAATAAAATTGTTTTTTAAAACAATCCTGTGTTTTAACTTATTTATTTGAAAACATGATTGTGACAAGTGGTCCAGAGATTTCACCAGACTGACAGAGGAGCCCATGATACACCCACAAAAGTCACCAGCTCCTGCTGCAGATTATTGTCAAAGGTTATAATCCCAAGACCTGTCCTGGTCAGACTTCATTTGGAGAACTGGGTTCTATTCTAGGCACCATGTTTTAGAAAGGATATTAACAAGCTGAAGAGCATCCAGGGAAGGTCAACCAGGGTCATAGATGACCTCAAGTCTATGCCGTATAAGGATCAGTTATGGGAACAGAGAATGTTAACCTCCTCTCAGCTGCCCAAGCTATCCTCCTAAGGCACCAGTCTGACCACGTCACCCAGCCCCCAACTCAACAAATTACAATGACTCCTTCTTACCTTGTGAATTAAATAGAAAATCTTATCTGGTTTTTAAAGCTACTCTCAATCTCACTTCTCTTTACCTTTCTAGCCTTACTCCTCCCATTGTATTACACAACACAATACTGGCTTTGTTATTGTTCCTTACACGTGATATTTTATATCCTAAAAATAGAGAGTGATGTTAGTAAGACCCTATGCCTTTTCACTGGTTTTCCTGGACTTCTCTTGGTCTCTCCTTGTTTCCTTCAAGACTTTGGTCAAATTACTGAACCCAAAGGGCTATAAACACTGTATGTGCCCATTGATCTGGCAATACACTACTACTAGGTCTATATCCCAAAGAGATTAAAAAAAGAGACCTATTTGCAAAAACTATTTATAGCAGCTCTATTTGTGGTAGCTAAGAATTGGAAATTAAGAGACTGCCCATCAGCTGGGGAATACCTGAACAAGTTGTGGCATATACTTGTGATGGAATATTATTGTGCTATGCGAAATAACAAGCACGACTATTTGAGAAAAACCTGGAAAGACTTACATGACCCTGTGCAAAGTGAAGTAAGTAGAAACAGAAGAACATTGTTCATAGGAACAGCAATATGGTACGATGAACTGTGAATGATTTAGCCATTCTCCACAATACAATGATCCAAGACAATCCCAAAGGATTCATGATGGAGCATGCTATCTGCCTCCAGAAGAAGAACTGATAACGTCTGAATACAGACTAAAACATGCTGTTCTTCACTTTCTTTCTTTCATTCTTTTTTATTCAAATCTTCTTGTACAAAATGGCTAATATGGAAATGTTTTATGTAATAGCACGCATATAGCCTATATTGGATTGCTTAGGACGGAGAGGGATAGAGGGAGTCAGCTCAGATGCCACCTTCTGTATGAAGCATCTGCCATATCTCCTTATCTTCCACCTAGTGTCCTCCTTCTGAAACCGTCTTCCATAGTTATTTGGTTATTGCCTCTCCCATTAGAATATGATCTCCTTGATGGTGACAGCCATGGTTTTTTTCCTTTCTTTGTCTCTCCAGCACTTAGCATAGTGCATGGCACTTAGCTGGTGATTCATAAATGCCTGTTAACTGACTGACAGGCCAAGGAGAAGACTCAGGGAAGGCATATTGGGATTGCTATTTTGGAATATCTGAAGGGTGATCATATGGAAGAGGGCTTATACTGGTCCTATTTGGCCCAATCAGCAGAGCTAGGAGTATCATAGATACAAAAGGACTCAGTTAGTTAATTAGCTAATGATGCCTCCAATTAGTTAAGGTTTAACATTGATAAAAGGAAAAGCAATTAAAGCTGTCCAAAAATGGAACATGTTGCCTCAATACGTGGTGAGCTTCTTTTCACTGGAGATCCAGCAAAGGCTGGATGACCTGTTTCGTGTGTGTGTGTGTGTGTGTACACACATACATACATAAAAATATATTTATATGTGTGTATAAATATATTTTATATGTACATATACACATATATATGTATATATACGTATGTGTGTATGCATGCATGTAGCAGGGGTTGTTTGTCAGCTATGGTTTGAACTCTGTGGTTTTGCTTTTCTTCCTATTACCAAAGTTGGAAGTCCTGAGTTAGGAGATCTCGTCCTAGTTGACCATTTCCCCTAGCATGTCCTGGGGCATATTATTCAGCTGTTTCTTTATCCAAATATAATGAGAATATCCCTTGCCCACCTCTCTACTACTACAGCAAAGATTCTGCAAGAATATAGGATGTGGAGAACATAGGCAGATAGGATTTAGAATGAAAAAGGGCCTTAGTAATAACTCCTTCATTATATATATGAAAAAACTGAAGCCCAGAGAAGTGAACTGTCTTCAAACATAAAGGAATATATGTAGAAACTGTTGGATAGACCTTTCACTAAGGACAATACAAGAAGAAATTCTTGATTATGGTAATGTGGAAACTATAAAACTATAATATTGCTACATGATGGTAAAGCATTTCTTTCTCTTGTTATCTTTGAGAGTAGGAAAGACCTCTTAGCATACGTGAAGGCCAGAAACTGGAAGAAATTTCTTCCTTCCTTCCTTTCTTCCTTCTTTTCTTCCTTCTTTCCTTCCTTCCTTGCTCCCTTCCTTCCTGAATTAATCTATATAAGCATATGTCCATTGAATATAATTAGTATCCATCTATCATTGCATGTAGCCAGTTTCCACTAGACTGAGGCTGCAGAAAGTAGAAACCTTCATCAATGTCCATCCTTTATCTGCCTTCACAGTTTGCCCTAGGATCGTTACTCTGACATTGTCTATTACTCAGTGACCATATACTTAGCCAGAGAAGAGAAAATGGTAAGCCTGGAGCTTCAATTTCACTGCCCCATCAGACTCTCGAGGACCATTTCTATCGTACATTTTATAAGATTAAGGAGACTTCTCCAGAAGGGAGTTATGAAGTAAAAATATTATTCAGTGTACATGTATGAATCAGGTATGGGACTGGCAGTTTTATTTCCACACAGAAGGGAATTATTGAGAAATTAAGAATCATGGAATGATTACAGTAAGTGGAGAGGCTATTATGCATACCTCATTGAGACCTTTGTAACAGGACTGCTCATTTTCTATTCATGTCCCCTCCATTGAGAACAGCCTAATGAATGCCAGGGGGACTTTTATTTTTTCTCTGAGATCAACACTTTCCCTCTTGACTGGTCTGCATCAACTATTCTTTCTGCCTCTGCAATTGCTTCAGTAGCTAATACCCTAATGCTGAGGTATCCTGGGAAGGAGAAAAATTCCAGCTGCCTTTGAAGATTTCATAAGGTCCTGGAGCAATGGAAAGAAGACCCAGACAGGAGACAGCCCCATTCCAGACATAGGCTTGCCTGTTGTTGTTTAGTCATTTCAGTCATATCCAACTCTTCATGACTCTGTTTGGGGCTTTCTTGGCAAAGATCCTAGACTCATTTGTCATTTTGCAGGAATTTGAGGCAAATTGGGTTAACTGACTTGCCCAAGGTCACGTAGCTAGTAAGTGTCTGAGGCCAGATTTGAACTCAGGTCTTCCTAACTCCAGGCTTGGTTTTCTATCCACTATACCTCCCAAGAGACCATGAATGCAAAGTTTATACCTGGTGTGGATGGAGGAAGTATCCTTTTCCTGGAGCTGAGAGAATCATGCTGAAGGCTAATGAAGAAAGAGGGATCTGAGGGACTTGCTTAGAATCATCATGGAATTCTAACTCAGCAACCAATTAAAAATGTCCTTATATCAAGTAAGAATTTTGAGGATAATTTCACATTCTCTGAATTCAGGGGAAAAGACCTCTCTAGCACACATTCCCAAGACAATGCTACATTATGATTAATTACAGTATTGTTATTACTCAGAGACTAAGAATATGAGAACTGGAAGGGTTCACTCTAAGTGCCTGACACACTGTAGGGCATTTAATAAATGTTGGGTGGTTGATTGATTGACTGATTGATTGCCATCATTTTGCAGAAGAGAAAACAGGCCTAGAGAGTTCACATCAAGTAAGGGAAAGAGCTAGGATTTGAACTCCTTCCCTGCTCCTTGCATCCTCCTTTCACCAGGGTAGCCCATAGAAGCTGATGAGGGCATTGAGTCTTTTTAAAGGAAATTCTGAAGTAGCCTACAAAAAATCCATGTGAAAATCCATGTCCCCTCTGGGGTTTGGCTGTATTTTCTATGGAGTCTTTAACTCCTCTCTCCCAGACATTTCCTTCTTCTCACATCATCTCTCCCTGCCAGCACAGGAAGCCCCTTAGGAGTGGTTGCCATGGGTCTAAGTCTAGACAATGGAGATGAAAGTTTTGGAGCTACTAGACCTCAAGAAAGGTCAAAACGCAGAGAGAATGTGTGTGTGTGTATGTGTGTGTGTCTGCACCCATGCATTTGTGTATGTGTCTAGGTTGTTGTCTGGGTTGTGGGTAGTTGGGGTTGGGGACAAGCATGGGCCAGAACATTTGAGTGTTGAGATATTTTCCTAACTCTTTCAGACTGTATGATCTTTTAAGGTCAAATGACCATGTCTTTTAAGGTGAGAGAACTAGTATCTTCCCAGTGTTCACAGAATAGCCTCTTAGTGCAGTAGCAGAAAAAATGCTAGATTCAGAGTGACAGGAACCAGTTTTAAATACTGACCTGCCACTCACCACCTGTTGGACCTTAGGTAAGTTTCTGCCTCTTTGGACTTCAGTTTCCTCACCTATAAAATGAGAAAGTTAGAATGGATGATGTCTAAAGTCCCTGTCCAATTCTCAATGTAGAATCCTTTGTTATTAACTGACTGATTGATGACTAGAATTCATGTCCCAGATACAACTAAAGAAAGACAGTTTCCTGTTATTAGGAGAAGGAAAATGAAGTGTATGTGTGTGCATGTGTGTGTGTTGAAGGAGGGATGGTGGTGGAGAGGAAGGTTGATAAGTACTTGATGTTCTGTCCTGGACAATCCCAAAGACACTGTTTAAGGAAATAAATGCTGACAGGAAATTACTGATGTTAAGTTGTCAAGCAACAAGCTGTTATTAAGGGCCTGTCTGTATCAAGCACAGTCCTAGGCACTAGAGAAATTAAGGCCAAAATGAAAGAGTCCTTTCCCTAAAGGAATTTGCAATCTGTTTGCAGAGGGTATGCATATATTTATGCATGTATGTATATAACCATATGTATACATACATATAGTTATACATATACATATTCTGTGAGCAGAGAATACATGTATATATGCATATGTGAATATATATGTATATATATATATACACACACTCATACATATATACATACAAAATGAATGTTAAGTAATTGAGGTGGGGAGAGGGAGGAGGGAACAAACATTTATTGAGTGCCCACTATTCCAGGAACTGTATTAAACACTTTATAAATATAATCTCCAACAACACTGGAAGGTAAGTGCTATTATGATCTCCATTTTACAGTTGAGGAAACTGAGGCAGAAAGAAGTTAAGAGAATTGCCCAGGCTGACACAACTAGTAAGTGTCTGAGGCTTGATTTGAACTCAGGTCATCCAGACACTAGATATTTCCAAACATTGGCAGTTGAAAGAATCAGGAAAGGTATCATATTGGAGGTGATGATTACACTGAAATATGAAAGAAGCTAGATATCTCTACAAACAGATGATGAGGGAAGACATGACAGTATGGGGATAACTAATACAAAGGCACACTGATGGAAGCTGGAGTACTTATATGAAGCTCAGCAAGGAATCTATTTTATCTCCATCAAAAAGTTCATTGAAAAGAGAAATGTATAATTAGGCTAGAACAGTAGGATAAAGCCAGTTTGTTAAGGACTTTGACTACTAACCAAAAGAATTTATATTTGTTCCTAACTATAATGGGAGCCGTTGGAGTTTATTGAGTCAGACCTTTAGGAAAACCACTATGGCAGCTGTGTGGAAGATGAAATAGAGAGAAGAAACACTTCAGGCAGGGAAACCAAAAAGAAGGTTTTCTCAGTAGTCCAGATTGGCAGTGTTGAGATTCTGAACTTGGATATTGGCAGTGTGAGTAGATATAAGGGAAGGTATTTAAGAGATGATGGGCATATAGAATTATTAAGCCTTAGCTAATGAATGTCCCCACCTTAATGACAAAATTGAGCAGCTCTTTCATATCAGTTATATTGCTGGTCTTAAGCATAGTTCATTTCTCCTTAATTCATTTTTTTTACATTTAACTATTATTTTATTTTTCTCAATTGCACATAAACAGCAATTTTTAACATATTTTTTTTAATTTGGGTTCCAAACTCTCTCCTTTCTTCCCCCACCCTTAACAAAGCAATCAGTTTGATATAAATTATACATATGGTTATACAGAACATATTTCCATATTAGTCATTTTACAAAAGAAAAATAAAGAACAAAAGAAAAGAACAATAAAGAAAATGAAAGTGAATATGCTTTGATATGCCTTCAGACTCATCCAGTTATTTCTCTGAAGGTGGAATTACCTTGGGTCATTGTATTGCTGAGAACAGTGAAGTCATTCCCAGTTAATCATTGTACATCATTGCTATTACCATGTACAGTGTTCTCCTGGTTCTTCTCATCTCACTTTACATCAGTTCATGTAAATCTTCCTAGGTTTTTTTCTGAAGGAATCCTGCTCATCCTTTCTTATATATAGCACAATAGGATTCCACCACAGTCATATACCACAACTTGTTCAGCCATTCCCCAAGAAATGGGCATCCTCTCAGTTTCCAATTATTTGCTATCACAAAAAAAGCTGCTATAAATATTTTTTGTATACATAGGTCCTTTTTCTTTTATTTGTCCCCAATTCTCTTTCCTGCTTTTCTTCCTCTTCTATGGCTCTATCTCAGTTACTTTAAGTTTTTGGATATTACAGATATATCTTCTAGACCCTAAGTGACAATAACCTTTGAATTTCTTCAAGGAAAGAGAAAGCATCCTTTCTGGCATGCCAGATCATCACAAAAATCATAACTGCCTCACCTCCCTGGATGGGTCTCGTCTCTAGGGGGCATTCTAGACTCTTGACTAGCAGAGTGGAATGTGGTTGGCAGACCCGAGCATAGCTCCATCATAGTAAGCCAGCTTTAGAGTTCTCATACAAAGGAGCTTGTCAGAGTTGAAGAAGAAACAAAAAAGGGACCTGAATGAGGGCTGTACAGGCAGCTTTGGAGGGGAAAGAGGAGTATTGGAGTGGGAGAGAGTGGTAAGTGGAGGATAGGGGAGGAGAGAAGAAAGAATAAGGATTGTCACAACGCAGCTGTGTTCGTGGCTCTTGGACACAGCTGAGTCAGCAGAGATGCTGGCAGTCTGTAAGGCTCACTCAGTTTTGGAATTGCAAGGTGCCACGGTGGCATCAGAGTTGATGCCAGCAAGCAGCCCTGGATAGCCTGCCTCCCACATGCAACTATGGTAGAAATGAATGGATTGAGTCCTGCCCTGTCCATCTTGGAGAGAGCCTTCTAGCACTGTGAGATCTCCAGCTTTTCCCAGTCTTTATTAATGAATGGGGAAGGGAGGAAGGATATAGGTGTTTCCTCATTGAAGTTAATGACAATGGCATCCAATATTCCATCTAGAGAGATAGGAATGGGAGTGTGTCAATGGAGGCAGTGAGGTGGGGAGTATCTCGGGCTTTTTTTAAACTATATTTACAAATGAGGTCTGGAAAAATCAGAGTGGATCAAACTTGGATTGGCTCAGCTGGCCAACTGGCTGTGACCAGCTGGCTAGGACCAAGCTACGCAGCTCTGGGAAGACTAGAGACTTGGGTGAGGGTAAACATCAAACACCACAAATACTCAGACAGAGTCTTAATGAGGAAAGAAAGAGTAAGAAAAAAAACAGGCTGTACAGACATTCATACTTTTGCACACATACACACACACACACACACACACACAAACACACACACACACACACACACCTGTAACCAAAGTCAAATTAAAAGGGCAATATGATTGGAAGAACCATACAAAGAAACTATATAAGGAAAATGGCAAAAGTGCATGAAAATCTCCAATGTCCAGCTCAGTCTCTAATGGGAAACAAGATGGGAAACAGAACCGAGGGGATGAAAAGGTGAATCCAAAAGGAGCAGTTTCCCTCCCTCACCCCAAGCCATTAATCCCTACAGCCAATCTGTCTGCATTCATTGGTTGAGGGAAGATGAGTTGTCCCTTAGTGCCAATCCTCCCCCAGTAGAGAGTGGGGGAAAGGATATTGAAAACTTTTATTTTGCCTGACCCCAACTAGATTAAGTATTTCTGTCCAGAATTTAACTGCAATTGTTGTTTTTTAATTAGATCCTGGACTCCTTACAAGGGCAAGTTCTCGTCAGTTTCCATCTTGGAGTAATGGTGTCTATTTTTTTAAAGAGCATTATAACTTTTAGCGTTCTAAGGAAGCATGAATCCAGCCTCTTAGGCATGTGAAAGAAAATGATTCTCTAGAAAACAAGAAACTGCTACAGCCTCCAGCCCTGAGTCATAATAGGATAGAAATAAGGGATGGTTGGGATAAGAAGAAATAGAGATTATTAGAATGAAAGAGAGAGAGAGAGTAGTCTTGAGGCCAAGACTCATACTTTTCCACTTACATGGTAATTGAAGAATAATCTATTGAAAGTTGAAAAGCACAAAGGAGGGGAAAGAGGATGGAGAGAAAGACACAGATAGAAATCACAATTGTGAATGTGAGTGGGATGAATTCTCCCATAAAACGGAGACAGAGAGCAGAATGATTGAAAACTATAATCCAACAATATGTTGTTTACAAGAAACACATTTGAAATGGGGGCTTATACATAAGGTAAAGATAAAAAAGGTTGGAGCAGAATATTTTGTGCTTCAGCTGATATAAAAGAAAAGCAGGGTAGCAATTCTAATCTCAGATAAAGCAAGAGTAGAAATGGATCTAATCAAAAGAGATAAGGATGGAAACTATATCCTACTAAAAGGCACCATAGACAACAAAGCAATTTCATTACTAAACATATATGCTCCAAGTGGTATAGCATTCAGATTCTTAGAGGAGAAGTTAAGAGAGTTACAGAAAGAAATATACAGTCAGTGACCTCAACCTCTGAACTTGATAAATGTAACCTCAAAATAAACAAGAAAGAAGTTAAGGAGGTGAATAGAACTCTGGAGAAGGTAAATATGATAGATCTCTGGAGAAAATTGAATGAGGACAGAAAGGAATATACCTTTTTCTCAGTGGTACATGGCACATATACAAAAATTGACCATGTACTAGGCCATAAAAACCTCACAATCCAGTGTTGAAAGGCAGAGATGGTCAATGCATCCTTCTCAGATCATAATGTAATAACACTTGTATGTAATCAGAGACCATGGAAATATAAACCTAAAACTAACTGTAAACTAAACAATCTAATCCTAAAGAAGGAGTGGGTTAAACTACAAATTATAGAAACAATCAACAACTTCATTCAAGAGAGTGACAATAATGAGATAACCTACCAAATATTATGGAATACTGGGAAAACAGTCCTTAGGGAAAGGTTTATATCTCTGAATGCCTACATGAATAAAATCAAGAAAGAGGAGATCAATGAATTGGGCATACAGCTGAAAAAGCTTGAAAAGAACAAATTGAAAATCCCCAAGAAAATACCAAATTAGAAATTCTGAAAACCAAAGGAGAGATTAATAAAATTGAAATTAAGAAAATTATTGAACTTTTAAATAAAGCTAAGAGTTGGTTTTATGAAAAAACCAATAAAATTGATAAAACTTTGGTCAATTTGATCAAAAAAAGACAGAAGAAAACCAAATTACCAATATCAAAAATGGAAAGGGTGGACTAACCTCCAATACGGAGGAAATTAAAACAATAATTAGAAATTATTTTGCCCAACTGTGTGCCAATAAATTCAACAATCTACATGAGATGTATGATTATTTTAAAAAATATGAATTGCCCAGATTAACATAACAAGAAGTTGAATACTTAAATAACCCCATCTCAGAAAAAGAAATTGAACAAGACATAAATAAATTCCCTGGGAAAAAATCGGGTCAGATGGATTTACAAGTGAATTCTGTCAAACATTTAAAGAACAGTTAATTTCAATACTATATTGACTATTTGGGAAAATTGCTGAAGGAGTCCTACCAAATTCTTTTTATGATACAAATATAGTTTTGATACCTGAACCAGGAAGAGTCAGAACAGAGAAAGAAAATTATAGACCAATTCCTCGAATGAATATTGATGTAAAAATTTTAAATAAGATTTTAGCAAAAAGAATGCAGCAACTTATCATGAGAATAATATATTATGATCAGGTAGGATTTATACCAGGAGTGCAGGACTGGTTCAATATTAGGAAAACCATCAGTATTATTGATCATATCAACAACTAAATGAACAGAAACCACATGATTATCTCAATAGATTCAGAAAAAGCTTTTGACAAAATACAACACCAATTTCTATTGAAAACACTGGAAAGCATAGGAATAAATGGAACTTTCCATAAAATAATAAGCAGTATCTACCTAAAACCATCAGCAAGCATTATATGCAATGGGGACAAACTGGATACATTTCCAATAAGATCAGGGGTGAAACAAGGATATCCATTATTACCACTGTTATTCAATATTGTATTAGAAATGCTAGCTGTAGCAATAAGAGAAAAAATGAAATTGAAGGAATTAGAATAGGCAATGAACAAATTTTGTTATCACTCTTTGCAGATGGTATGATGATAGACACAGAGAATCCCAGAGAATCAAGTAAAAAACTACTTGAAATAATAAACAACTTTTGCAAAGTTGCAGATTACAAAATAAACCCACACAAATCTTCTGCATTTCTATATATTATTAACAAAGCTCAACAGCAAGAGACAGAAAGAGACATTCCATTTAAAGCTAGGGTAGACACTATAAAATATTTGGGAGTCTATCTGACAAAACAAACCCAGGGACTATATGAACACAATTGCAAAACACTTTTTGCACAGATAAAGTCAGATCGAAGTAAGTGGAAAAAGCATCAGTTGCTTGTGGGTAGGTTGAGTCAATATAATAAAAATGATAATTTTACCTATATTAATTTACTTATTCAGTGCTATGCCAATTAAACTATCAGATAACTATTTTCAAGAGGTAGAAAAACATATTATCAAAATTCATCTGGAAGAACAAAAGGTCCAGAATATCAAGGGAACTAATGAAAAGAAATTCTAGGGAATGTGGCCTAGCTCTACCAGTTCTCAAATTGTATTATAAAGCAGCAATTATCGAAACCACTTGGTACTAGCTAAAAAACAGAGGGGTAGACCAGTGGAATAGGTTTGGTACTCAAGATACAGTAGTCAATGAATATAGTAATCTACTGTATGATAAATGCAAAGACCCCAGTTTCTGTGATAAGAACTCACGGTTCCACAAAAATTACTGGAAAACTAGAAAATAGTGTGGCAGAATCTGGACACAGACCAATGCCTGACACCGTACACAAGAGCGAAGTCCAAATGGGCACATGATCTATGTATAAAGATTGATACTGTAAACAAATTAGTGGAGCAAGGAGTAGTGTATTTGTCAGATTTATGGAGAAGGGAAGAATTTTTGACTAAACAAGAGATAGAAAACATTATGAAGTGTAAAATGGATAATTTTGATTACATTAAATTGAAAAGTTTTTGTACAACCAAACCTAATGCAACCAAGATTAGGAGGGAAGCAGAAAACTGGGAAAGAATTTTTACAACTACAATCTGTGATAAAGACCTCATTTCTAAAATATATAGAGAACTAAGTCAAATGTACAAGAATGCAAGTCATTCCCCAATTGGTAAATGGTCAAAGGATATAAACAGGCAGTTTTCAGAGGAAGAAATTAAAGATATCCATAGTCATATGAAAAAATGCTCTAAATCATTATTGATTAGAGAGATGCAAATCAAAACAACTCTGAGATACCACATCACACCTACCAGATTGGCTAACATGACAAAACAGGAAAATGACAAATGTTGGGGAAGATGTGGGAGAGTTGGAACACTAGTTCATTGTTGGTGGAGCTGTGAGCTGATCCAACCATTTTGGAGAGCAATTTGGAACTATGCTCAAAGGGCTACAAAAATGTACCCTTTGACTCAGCAATACTGCTTCTAGGACTGTATTCCCAAGACATCATAAAAATGGGAAAGCGTCCCACATGTACAAAAATATTTATGGCAGCTCTCTTTGTGGTGGCCAAAACCTGGAAATCAAGGGGATGCCCATCAATTGGGGAATGGTTGAATAAATTGTGGTTTATGAATGTAATGAAATACTATTGTGATATAAGAAATGGTAAGCCGGAAGACTTCAGAGAGGTCTGGAAAGACTTATATGAACCAATGCTGAGCAAAAGGAGCAGAACCAGGAGAACTTTGTATGCAGCAACAACCACAGTGTGAGAGGAATTTTTCTGGTAGTGTTAGTACTTCATTGCAATGCAAGGACTTAAAAAATTCCCAGTGGTCTCTTAATGCAAAATGCCTTCCACATCCAGAGAAACAACTGTGGAATTTGATTGCAGAATGAAGCAGACCATCTTCTTTTGTATTACGCTTTATTTTGTTTTATGATTTCTCCCATTCATTTTAATTCTTCTATGCAACATGACTAAGGTTAAAATGTATTTAATAGGAATGTATGTGTAGAACCTATATAAAATTGTATGCCATCTCAGGGAAGGAGTGGGGAGGTAGTGGGGAAGGAGGAGGAGGGAGGGAAAAAAAAATCTAAGATATATGAAAGTGATTGTAGAACACTGAAAACAAATCAAATAATAATAAAAAAGCTAGAAAAAAAGAAAATCATTTTGAATCCATAGCAAGAAGAAACAAATTTTTTTTTTTCAAACTCAATTCCTTTGACAAATGTGATAATATCTAGTATTCCCTCTATCTGTACATTTTGATTAGACTGATTTCTATTAACGACTTTGGGATGAATTTTGCTTAAATGATATTACTCTTCAGAGTATTCCATGCAATCATTTCTTAAATAGAATTTATTCTTTTAAATGATTCAGTTATTCTTTTAAATGACTCAGTTATGAGGAAGCATAAGAATACAAGGCCCAAAAGCAGAATGGACCTTCAACATACTCCCCATACTCCAAGAACAGGTCCAAGAACATTCTTGGTGCCCTAAACCAGACCAATTGGCAAAGGTTCCATTACCTTCTAAGGTTGGGATACAAAATGATGTACCAAGCTTCCTTTCTTCACTTCTATGATGCCTTCATCCTGCAAGGCTTGGGCACATCTTTCTCAGCTAGAATTATGGGAACTTGGTTTCCCCTTGTCTCAAATTACCCTCTATAATTACAGAAACACAGAATATTAGATTTAGAGTTGTCATTAGAGGTCTTCAACATCATTTTACAGATGAGGTTTAGAGTATTGACTTAATGGGATCATATGTCTAGAAATCTAAATATCTAGAAGAGTACTTAACTTGGGAGGAGGGGAAATATAATCTATGGATTATATTTCGATATATTTTATTTCCTTTGTAATCCTCTGTATTTTATTTAATGCATTTAAGCACATCATTCTGAGTATGGTTCTGCACGCTTTTCTTTCACCTTGCTGCCAAAGGGGTCCATGACACAAAAAAGGTAAAGACTCCCTGATTTAAAGTTAGAAAAGACCTCAGAGTTTGTCCGCTAAATCCTTCATTTTACAGATGAAGAAACTGAGGCCTGAGTTAAGTGACTTGTCCATGGTTACAAAGGTAGTGTCAGAGGCAGGATTTGAACCTACATCCCTTGATCTTGAGTTAACGCTCTATTTTGTGCCACTGTTTGCTAAGTATTAAGATGTTTTCCCAGATCCCTCAGTAGAACACCCAGGGTCATCTAAGTCTTATATCTCTCCTCAAAGGAGATAGTTACACACAATGACCAATCTTTCTGAACCTAATATTAATTTTCCTCCCCTCTCCTCTCCTGTCCTCTCCTGTCCTCTCCTGTCCTCTCCTTTCCTCTTCCCTCCCCTCCCCTCCCCTCCCCTCCCCTCTCCTCCCCTCCCTTCCCCTCCCCTCCCCTCCTCTCCTCTCCTCTTCTCTCCTCTCCTCTCCTCTTCTCTCCTCTTGTCTTCTCTCCTCTTGTCTTCTATCAGGGTTAAGTATCTTGCCCAGTAATTATGTAAAGCCTCATTTGAACGCAGGTCCTCCTGACTCCAGGGCATGTGCTCTATCCACTGAGACACCTACCTGCCCCAATACTAGCTTTTCTAGAGAAAGAGAGAAACAGAAGAATTGTGGCCCTGGATGTTCCTGCAGGAAGGAAAGCATCTGCTCTTTACGTACTGAAGTCTTAGTTACCACGATGGCAAAAGCCAACAACAATAATATCTCATATTCATAGAGTAGTTTAAAATGAAAGAAGAGCTTTCTAATACTTTTCGTATCTATTGTATCCAGCACAGTGTCCAGTACATAGTAGATGCTTGCTAGATATTTATTAATGGGTTACTGATTTATTGATTCTTGGAGTCCTGGGTGATGAGAAGGGCAAGGGCTATTGTGTCCATTTTTACCATTAAAGAAACTGAGACCAAAAGAGTGAGACTGACTTGCCAAAAATCGCCTTACTCCCAAATGATAGGTCCAAGACTAGAACACAAATCTCGAGCCCGTACATTCATTTGCTAACCTTGAGCAAAACATGTCCCATGTCTAGGTTTCAGTTTGTAGCTCAATATTTCCTAAAATAATTTTGCCTCAGAACACTTGGAGGATTAACATATGTTGATAGAAATCACAAATGCTCATCTGGCTGATATTCATCATCATCGTCGTCGTCATCATTACCATTACAGTAATGATAACATCTTGATTCATGATGTCATTAGTCTCAGGGACCCTTGATAAGGACATCCTCTTAGAAACTATTCCGCAACTTCTGATCTTACACAATTATTTCTAAGGACAATGAAAAGTTAAATGACTTGCCCAGGGTCACATTTAAAGACTTAAAGTCCAGGAAAGCTGTCTATATATTTTAATGTCATTTGACTTCTTGAGAATGCCATACTTTCAGAGTAGAAGGGAATCAGGGAAATGTGACTGCAAAATTTGAAAGGGAATATTAAACCTGTTTACTTCCTAAATAATTTCTATACTTAATAAGTATTTTGATGTATATGTAATTCATCTATAATATTTTTAAAAGTAAATATTTCTAGCAACGAAATGTTCTCATAGGACATAGAATATCAGTATTGTAGTTTTATGTTTTGTAAAGGACATAGCTAATTCTATCCAGTTATGTATGTGTGTAAACATAGATACATACATACATATACATATGCATATGTATATTATGTATGTGTGTACATACCACACATACATCCATAATAATAACATTTACATTTATATGTATAGTACTTTAAGGTTCACAAAACACTGTGTGTATATACACACATATGTGTGTATACATACACATATATGTGTGTATATATGTATATGCATATATATATATATATTACCTTATTTAAGTCTCACAATAAACCTGTGATGTTTTATTTCTATATATCCAGCAATAATCTGTCTCTTGAACTCCAGGTCTTTCTTCATTACCAGGTACCCACTAGACATCTCCAACATGCCCAAAACAGAGCATTATCTTCACCCGCTAAGTCTTTACTGACTTTACACTTCTATATTTCTGCTGAGGGCACCACCATACTCCCAACCACCCAGTCTTGTGACTTTCACTCTTTCCCCCCTATACCCTTCATAGCCAAGCATGTGACAGATCTTACTGACCCTACTTTCACACTATATCTCATATTTGTCCCCTTTCTCTCTGTACTACTACTAACCTCGTTCATTCCTTCATCAATTCTCACCTATGCTACTTTGAGAGCCTTCGAATTGATCCCTCTAATTCTAGGCTCACAGCTCTCCATTGCATTGTCCATATAGCTGTCAAAATAATCTTCTAGGGACAAAGGTCTGGTTCCCCTGCTCAAAAACCTTCAAATATCCCCTAATGCTTCTAATATAATTAACAAACTATTATTAACAAACTAATATTATAAACATATAATATAAACTAATGTTATTAACAAACTAATTAACAAACTATTCGGCTTGGTATTTAAAACCTTTCACAGTCTGCTTTCAACATTCTTTTTTTCTCCCTTTAATTTTATGGATTCCTTAATTTTATTTCTTAAACAATTCCAGCTAAATCCTTAATTAGAACCCCCACCTTGTTACATATTAACAAAGAAAAACAGTAAAGCAAAACCGGTAGACACTAATTATATCTGATATCACAGACAACTTTAGCCACTGTTTGTCCTCCAGCTCTACACAGAGATAGAAAACATGTTTCCTCACCTGAGTTTTCTAACTCCTACTAGTTATTGCCTTTAATCTGAGTTTAGCTGGGTTTTTTTTGTCTTGGTTTTATTGGTATAGATGTGGCACGTATTGGTCTCTTCCTCTTACTTTCTTTGCTTCTCAACAATTAAAAAAAATCATTTTCTTGGGTCTTTGAAGTAATTTTATTTGTATGGTACAAGAGTAGTTCATTATACTCAAATTCAACCATTCCCCCAATTGATGGTCTACATCAAACACACACACACACACACACACACACACACACAGACCCAAAGAAATACTGCCATGAATATTTTGCTGTATGGGATCTTGGTGTCTGATCTCTATGTACATATACTCATACCAGGAGTGGCATCACCAGGCCAAAGGGTGTGAACAATTTGATAACTTTTCTCACATAATTCCAAATTGTTTTTCAAGATAATGGAAACAATTTACAACTCACTCAAGAGTCTATTAGTGTGCCTGTTTTTCCTCAGCCCCTCTAATAGTTTATTTCCATTTTTATTATCTTTGCCCCAACCTGTCTTTTCAAATTCATATCATATTACCCCTGATCACACATGCTATATTCTAGGCAAAGTAGACTACTTTTTTTTTCACATCATTCCCTGAATTTCTCATCTCCTTTTCCATCTCTGTGCCTTTTCAAAGACTCTCATACCTGGAATGGATCCTGTCCTCACTTTGGCTTCTCAGCATTCTTAGCTACCTTCAAGAATCTCAGTTCAACTTTCTTCTCTTGCAGAGAATTCTATATTTTTTATCCCTGCCTTGTTCTCCACCTGCTGATATACCAGTCTGTTGTGCTAGAGCTTAACTGCTGCCTTTGTCATAAACTGGCTATGTCTCTGTCTCTCTGTATCTCTGTCTCTCTCTCTCTGTTCTAATATTTAAATTTGCAGAGGTGCTGTTGTCCTGAATTGGTAGAAGGAGTTTCCTTACCCCTGAATTCCTATCTATGAACACAAGTCCAGTCTCTATCTTATTTATTTGGTGCAACTTTTATCCCCTAGTAGAAATTAAGCTCCTTGAGAACAAAAGCTTTATTTATTCATTTGGTAGGTTGGCTGTTCATTTGTTTATTCATTTGTTTTCATTCATTCATTCATTTATCTGCTGATCTGTTTATCTACCTATCCATTCATTCATTTGTTTATTTATTTATGGTATTTGAATCCCCAACACTTAACCCAATACCTTGTCCTCAGATTGGTTGGATTGAACCAAGTGAGATAACTAGAGCAGCCTTTTTATTCCCATTTTACAGATAAGGAAAGTGAAGGTCAGTGAAGTTTGGGGCCACTTACCTCAAATCAATTGGCTAGTAAGTGTCAGAGCTGAGGTCTTCCATCTCCCAGGTCCAGTGATCCTCCTACCACACTACACTGTGTGTTTCTAGGTGGAAGGCATTGTAGAGCTTGTATGGGTGAGATGAATAAACCCAGAGAAAGATAGAATTTAGGCTAAATGGACTTGCCCCAGGATGTGAATTTTAAGAAGAATTTAAAGAAAAGAAGCTTATTTGGAAAGGATACAGGGAGGCATAGAGGGGTAGAGAATGAAGAGGAGGCAGAGAATTATTGACTTAACAAATGTGTGAAGAAAATTATTAACAGAGGATTCAGCTACTCTCAAGAAATTAATTTTTATGAGTGCTACCACTCCTTGTTTCCTCCCCCACCAAAAAAAAAAAAAAGAGTGAAAACTATTTCTGACATTGTAAAAAAAAAAAAGGAGAAGAGGAAGGTTTTCCTTGCTTGGACTGTGTGATTTTTTTTCATTTCTCTATTGCCTTTGCAATTGTGGACTTTGGCCAGGGCCAGTGCATTGCCAGCCTGCCTGGCACCAAGGGCCCCATGGGGTCCAAGGAACGCTAAGTGGAAAGCATAGGAGAGAACTGGCTGCCTGTTCGTTTACTGGTTAAAACTGTGGAGAAATCTAGCAGTTCAGGAGGATTTTTTGTTTGGGGGTTGGAAGTGTGTATTGTGCTCATCTGAACTTGGCAAGCTAAAAATTGTAAAATCTTTGAATGAAAGAACACTGCCGAGGTCATGTCATCTATGTCCCCCACTCTGGGCCTTCCCCCAGTCTAGATCTATGGGAGTTTTTCCTGTTACTATTCTTTTCAAATGTCCAGCAAAAGAAGTCCTGCAATCATCCTTCATCACAGCTTTCAGGTTCTATCCACTCAGAGATGTGACATGAACCAAAGCTTGGATTGCTACTCTTCCTCTAAACTGGAGTTAGTTATATTGGATAGATTTTCCTACCCTGAATAGAAAGAAAAACTTGGACAGGTCCATTCATGTGGTGGAATTCCTGGCTTGTCAGAGAAGAGATAGAGAAATGGGAAAGGGAATTATAAGTGGTAGTGAATAATTGATAGGATACAAAGGGATGCTGTATACTTTCAGTCATGGGGCCATGTTTGCCAAGCATGTTCAACTGGCATTGGGTAAGTCAGAGAATCCCAGGGCTGGAAGGGACTTTGAGAGATTGTGATGGTTATCCTCTCAATGTAAGAATGGCTGCTTTTAAATAAACCTGAAAGAATGTCAGTGCCATTCTTTTTTAAAAAATTAATTTATTTGTTTTCAGTTTTCAACAATCACTTCCATAAGTCTTAAGTTTTCTGCCCCTCCCACCTCCCTCCTCAAGACAGCATGCAATCTTGGCTCCTGCACATACGTTCTTATTAAACACATTTTCACATTAGTCATGTTGCATGAGACAATTAAAATGAATGGGAGAAATCATGAGAAAAACCAAAACAAAACCAATACAACACAAGAGAAAATAGTCTACTTCATTCTGCTTTCTGATTCTATTGCTCTTTCTCTGGATGTGTATGGAATTTTACATCAAGAGTCCTTTGGGAATGTTTTAGGTCCTTGCATTGTTGTAAAGGGTTTAGTCTGTCAGAAACAGTCCTCACACACTGTGTTTCTGTGTGGAATGTTCTCCTGGTTCTGCTCATTTCACTCAGTACCAGTTCATATAAGTCTTTTCAGGCTTTTCTGAAGTCCTCCTGCTCATCATTTTTTTATAGCACAATGTTATTCTATTACGTTATCCCCAAATGATGAGCAGTTCTTGGCCACCACAAAGAGAGCTGCTATAAATATTTTTGTACGTGTGGGACTTTTTCCCATTTTTAAGATCTCTTTGGGATATAGTCCTAGAAACGATATTGCTGAGTCAAAGGGTATTTACATTTTTGTAACCCTTTGGGCATAATTCTAAATTGCTCTCCAGAATGGTCAAATCAGTTCACAGCTCCACCAACAATAAATTAGTGTTCCAAATGCCCTACATCTTCTCCAACATTTATCATCTTCCTGTTTTTTCATGTTAGCCAATCTGGTAGGTGTGATGTGGTATCTCAGAGTTGTTTTGATTTGCATCTCTCTAATCAATAATGATTTAGAGCATTTTTTCATATGACTATAGATATCTTTAATTTCTTCCTCTGAAAACTGCCTGTTCATATCATTTGACCATTTATCAATTGAGGAATGACTTGTATTCTTGTACATTTGACTTAATTCTCTATATATCTTAGAAATGAGGTCTTTATCACAGATCCTAGCTGTAAAAATTCTTTTCCAGTTTTTGGCTTCCCTCCCAATCTTGGTTGCATTGGCTTTGTTTGTGCAAAAACTTTTCAATTTAATGTAATCAGAATTATCCATTTTGTACTTCATCTTGTTCTCTGTCTCTTGTTTGGTCATACATTTCTCCATCCTCCAAAAATTTGATAAATATACTATCCCTTAGTCCATTAATTTGTTTATATTGTCAGCCTTTATACCTAGATCATGTATCCATTTGGATTTTATTCTTGGGCATGGTGTCAGGCATTTGTCAGTACCATTCTTAAAGAGGAAAGATGAATTCTCAGTGTAACCCCTCTTTCTTCCTTGTTCCTTTGTTCTGTCTCTTCTTTGGAATTTCCCCCTTTCTGGGATCTTCCTTCCTACTTGGCACCTATGCACAGCAGAGATGGGAAACAGTAAGATCCCCTACCCTTCCCTTCAAAACATCTAGGTCTCTTCACATTACTGTCCAGCCCTGCTGGTAGGACTGGACCATCAGAGAACTGGAATAATATCACTCAAGGAGGACATTCCTAATATAATACTTTATCTACACTTTTCCTTTCCCTTTGCAACTAATATGTCAATAGTTCTTACCTTTCTCTCTTCCTGCCAAGCTTGAAAAATTGCCATATGCAAATATCCTTCTCCCATTGGCGATCCAGTGGTGTCCTCCTCGCTTAGCTAAGTGTGATCCTGATGAATTCTTTCACCTAATCTCCTTATTTCTCACTCCTCATTTCTTACTCTCCCAAACCCACCAATCCCAAGACCAGTAGATACTCTTAGATGAGCTAAAACATACCATAAGAGGGAACTACTTAGGTCAAGATTTGATAGCCTATTCTTGGTATATTGTCCCAAGCAACCAGGAGGCTCAGTCTAATACCAGCCACCCATTACAGAGAGCCTCAGTACAAGATGAATCTATGTTAGGCTCCCCTCTAAAAATACTAGGTGAATGAAGCATCCAAGGCTCTCACTGGAACATTATCATTATGGGAAGCATAGGCAACAGTGTAAGTTCTCCCATACCTAGTGAATGAGCCCCTTAGGGAAGTTAGCAGGTAAAAAAAAAAACATTTATTAGGTCCACATTTCATCTCTTCTTCTACATTTTCAACTCTTAATTTGGCCCCAATTTTATTTCTTTCTGCAACTCCTTCCAGAATCTTTCTGATAGCTCCATTTCTTTTATTGTTTTCTATTTTATTCATCTACTCCATTCTAATAAGTGTATTTTTCTCCCTTCCTCTTTCTCCTGCCTTCTTCTCATGTTTCCTCTTCTAATCTTTCTTTTTTACCTCTCCTTTTTACTTAAAAAGTTATTGTGAGAACAAAATTTAATAATGTGTAAAAGTACTTTTAAATGTTAACCAAATATATTATAACAATGTATTTTATTATATCTTTTCACATTTGAAGGTACCTTCGTACACAATACCGATTTATCTTCCAAAATTCTACAAAGTTTTGCCTATCTTCAGGTGTATAATAGATATCACATTGCTTGCCTTCTTAATGGATGGGGGCGGGACCAGAGGGAGGGAGAAACTGGGGACTCAAAATTTTTAAAAATGAATGTTAAAATTAAGTGTAATTATTTAGAAGAATTAAAATGAATGTTGATTAACAACCGCAACAACAAGAACAAAAACTCTACAAAATGAGTAGGCAGATATTATTCCCTTCATTTTACAGAAGAGGAAATAGAGGTCCAACAAAACCAGCTAATGATAGTAACAGCTGCAGAAATCATAACACAAATGCTACACTCTTATGAATCTAGGCTAGGCCATCCTAGGCTCTTACAACAAAACACCTGACTCATGGTCTTCTGGAGGCCCAACATCCCAACGTTTGGGGATTCTGGCTTGGTGCCATCTTGCCCTGAGTAAGGGGATGGACAAATTTGCCTTTTGATGACCTTTCTCCTGTTTTTAGTCTGTGATGATGGGATTTTAACTAAGCCTTTGAGGCCGGGAGCAGATCCCAGATCAATCTTCATGGAAGTAGTAAAATTAGGAAGCATTATTCTGATTCATTTGGGGGGGGTGGTGTGAGTAGGCAGGTGTGTGTATCATGGGCCCCTTTGGCATTCTGGTGAAGCCCATGGATGCTCTCCTTGGAATAATGTTTTAAAATGCATGAAATAAAACACAAGATTACAAAGATGACCAATTATTTTGAAATGCAATTATCAAAATATTTTTAAAACAAGTTCACAGACTCTTATGAAGGTTAAAACACTTCAATTCTTGTTCAATTCCTCCTTTTACAAATAAGAAAAATGATCACCAAAGATGGAAAGTAATTTGCCCTAGCTCACAGAATGAATTAATGGCAGAGCCAAAACTAGACCATAGGTCTCCTACTATTCTTTCCATGAGACTGTGTGGCATTCCCTTGTCTTCAAATGTCTCTCAATTGTAGCCCCCTTGAAATCAAAGACTATGTCTTTTAATTTAATGAAAAATGAAAAAAATACACTCCTGGGATTTGGTCCCTCTCTCCATCTCTCTTTCCCTTCCCCTATTTCTTAATGACCTCTTCTCTCAGAGTTCCTCTCTGAAATGAAAAATGGAATGAAGAAATAATGAAAAGAGGCTTAGACATTGAAGTCATTGATATTCAATTTTTATTAAGTCCCAGGATCGCAGGGATAATGCTTATTTTCCTATCTAGGTAAAGAGATTCCTCTCAGGGAATTTAATCCATGTGTATCTGATTCATTCAATTTTCTAAATTGTGGTTTGTATAAAAGCAGTCTGAGGCCCAAGACTTTCTTCATTCTTTTGGTCTTCAAATCAAAGACTCCTACATTTTCCCACGGATAACATATCCAAAACCTCCAAATGAGTTGCATCTGCTCAACAAGCAAGGTTTTAATGTGGACCAAAAATACTCACCTATTTTTGTCAAATTTTATCCTAATCTGTTGGAAAGGGGAGCATGAGTTGAGACATTTGGGTCCTGAGTCCTAGATCGAGGGCAAATCACTTTCTGGGCCTATGCCTCAGTTTCTCAGGTGTCTTGTGGTTTGTCCTTCAAGGACCATGACATAAGGGAGACGATGATTTGACTTGCAATTGACTTTGATTTGAGTGAGGGAGGGCTGTGCAGTCACCAGCCTTGCTTTCTCCTTCAGAACCATCCGGGTCCAGTGGTTAGCTGTTGATCAAGACAACTGGAGATGCCCTAGGATAAAAAGGGAATATAACTCCTGCAATGAACTTTAGAATTCCTACGGTAGTAGGACCACCCATAGATCTAATGATCCACCTGTGCCCCACTAGACAAGACTGCTAACCTCACCGGAGGCAGATTAGGGTCTGTCTTGCACTTAAAGATCTGTAAAGAAGAGGGAACCATGTGACTGTAGGTGTAAGATCAACAAAAGTCAGAAAGTGAAAGAATGATTGCCCAGGAATGGGGAGAGGGTGAAGAAGAGATAGAGGAGATAGAAAGATAGAAAGGAAAGTGAGAGATAGATAGATGAAGAGAGACAGAAAGACAGAGGCAGAGAAAGACAGAAATAAAAAGAGGCAGAAAGGAAAGTGAAAGGCCAAAAATAAAGAAAAGAGACTGAAAGACAGAAAGAGGCAGAGAGAGAGAGAAAGAGACACAAGGAGAGGGAAAACCATGGTACGGATTCAAATAAAAGGAATAGTGAGTCAGAATGAAGCAGACAAAGTATAAAGGAAATGGAGAAAAAATCCTTGGTGGGGGAAGCAGAAATGGGTATTAATAATGAATTTCTAATAAAAGATACTGACAATGAATTACGTTCTGAGAGACACGACAGCAGCTACCCCAAGATTTCAAAGAAGAGAAAAAGGATATCAATTATAGTAAATTTTAAGTTTCTTGAGGGCAAAGACTCCATAGTCTACTTCTATATTACCCATAACAGTCAGCTCAAATCTGGACCCTAAAGGGGTGACATGATCTGAAAAGGACCTTAAAGTTTATCTAGCCTAAGCCGCTCATTTTACAGATGAAGAAACAGAGGCCCAGAGGGAAGAGTTAAGTAGCAGATCTGGGATTTTAGACTAGCTCTTGTGATTCCAAGTGCAACATTCTTCTGACTACACCTGGAGGAGAAGTGAGGCTGGTGACCTGCAGAGCCCTCCCTCACTCAAACCAAAGTCAAGTGCAAGTCATGTCATCATTTCTCTGATGGCATGGTCTTCCTCAGCAACAAAGGGTGAACACAACACTTTGTGCTTCATAAATAACTGTTGAATTTAATTGAAATGTAGAAGAATGGATGATTGGACTTAACCTAAAAAAATAACCTAAGAGGTAAAATGAGGTTTCAGGAAAGTGGAATGATCTCTCAAGTATGATGCAGAGGGAGAAATAGTAAATATGCTTGACTCTCAACACAGCCTGACTATAATTTAAAAAATTAGAAGGAAGGTTATGTATATTGAGAAAGTAAGAAAGCACCTTTGTTTCTAACAAAGCTTTGTCTATGTGGGAAGTAAAAAAAAATAAATTGATGCTAATAAATCATCAAGCGAAGAAAACCATTTTTTTAAGTCCTGTCTAGGAGTCCTGTTTAAGTTATTGGCCTGTCAACGTTTTCTCTAATGACACCCCAACCATCGTCAGGAGACTCTGGACCCAGCATTGTTTTCCTTCTGAGTTTAACTCCACACTCTTGAAGTCTTCATCTCAGAGTCCAAGTGACTTTGGATTCTGGAGTTGTTGGGACTTCAGGCATTGTCAGCTATGCAGAGAAAGTTGTGACTTGTTTTTCCTCCATACCAGGCAACAGTCCCAATCCATTGGATGGGGAAGTGAAGACCATTTCAGGCAAGAATTAAATCCCTATAGTGAACAGCATCAAAAGAAGCCCTTGCTTAACAATTGGCAAATAACTGATCCAACCCATAGATCTTGTTTTATGCTTTCTTGCTATTATCTCTTTGCAAGAGACTCTGGTCATCTCTCTGCCTATGACTTCTGCCCCTCCTGTCTTCAGGACATTGCTTAAAGGCAATGTCCCTCATTATAGATCTCACCCTTACAACCCAATTGACAGTGATCTCTCCAAGCACTTTGGTTGGACCTCACCAAAGTATTCCAACTTCTATTTTAATTACTGATACACATATCTCATCCCACTTGCTAGATTGTAAGGCCTTTAAGAGAAGGGGTTGTGGTTTATTCCATCTTTGTTTCCCTGGTGTCTAGCATAGTGCTGTGTGGGGCATGCTATAGTAGGAGGCATAAGTCTCGAGTTCTAGTCCTGGTCTCTTTAGGTGAGCTAGGCCAGCCCTTTAAATATCTGGAACCTCAATTTTTTCATTTGTAAAATGGAGATAATTTCTACCCTTCTTATCTGACAGGTTATAATAAGACACAAATGGGATAATAGAATGTCTTTTACATAGAATAAAGCACAGTATAGATCCCAAATGTTCTTGCTGCTCCAGTATCTCTAGTAGCCATTGATACTTGGTTTCCTCTATTGAACTTAAGCAAAACCACTATAGTATCATTAGATCATAGGATTTATAGCTGACAGGGCTAGTGATTATGGTAGGATGGTATGTGGGAATTATCTAGCCAAACCTCTTATTTTTATAGATGGGTAAATTGAGGGTAGCTAGGGTGCAGTAGATAGAGTGCTGGGCCTCGAGTCAAAAAGACTCATCTTCCTGAGTTCAAATCCCACCTTAAATACTTATTAGCTGTGTGACCCTAGGCAAGTTACTTAACCCTGTTTGCCTCAGTTTCCTCATCTATAAAATGAGCTGAAGGAGGAAATGGTGAACCACTCCAATATCTTTGTCAAGAAAACCCTAAATGGTGTCGCAAAGAGTCAGACATGATTGAAATGACTGAACTTAAACTGAGACTCAGAGAAAATATGTATCTGCCCATGATCAAACATGTAATAAGTATCTAAGTCAGGATTTAAACATTTAGAGTCTTTTGACTCTAAATACAGTATGCTTTCCCCTAAACTGTATTGCCTCTAGTGACTTATTAGTTACATGTAAACACAGAACAACATAAACACAGAACAATAAGCATTTATCAAGCACCTACTGTGAATAGAGAATTCCTGACCCAACTCTAGTTTGTGCCTAGGTCTTGGTCTCAATAATGGCCAGGCTGCCTGGCAGTGGTCCCAGTCAAAATAACTCCCATCTGAATGGAAGAGAAATAGACAGCCTCATCCTCTAAAAGAGAGACGAGGGATTCCAAAGCATCAGAATAAACAACTTCTCCCACAGGGACAAACAATTTTCTCCTTTTTGTAAACATGTGTTCTGTGTTGGTTAAAATTTGGAAAACAAGAAGAATCATTTGTAGAGCTCTGTCAGGTTTTCTGTTTTTGTTTTGGTTTTTTTCCGGGATCCTCTACTTGTTGCTCTTTCCCAATGCTTCTAAGGTTACTGAGCCCTTTGTTTAGGATTCTCGGACTGAAATGACCTTGCTGAGGTCATCATATCTATCTTCTCACCTCCAGGCATGTCTCTTCTAACTCAGTGGGGTCAGACAATATTCAAAGTATCATAGAATCATAGATACAGAGTTGGAAGAGACCTCAGAATCCATTCAGAACAGTTCCCTTGTTATACAGAGGAGGAAACTGAGAACTTATTTGGTTGTCTATTTTATATGAAGCATTTTAGTACTAAAAAGTACAGAAAAGGTACTTTTGTGTAGATAAAAAAGTTTAAATCAATTGTTAGCAGATATATTGCCATTCTCGCAGATGAGTATTTTGATATCTGAAAGCAACGAGAAAAGATCTTTGCTTTAATTTTTTAAATTGCTAAAATATATGTTTAAAGAAACATAACTTGCATATGGCATCAAACAGTTTTGGATAGAACCGTGGCATAACTATAAAGAGTTAAATCACTTTTTAAAAGATGTAAAATGATACCTTACTTGTGTGTGAGCAGTTTGACTCTTTAAAGTTTTGGAGAAAGAACTTTTATTGGGAAAAAAACCTAGAAACAACATGAGTATGAAGAAACAAGGACACAAAATGAAATAGAAGACTATGCTAAAAAGTTGTAAGTGTAGGGAATTATGGTCCCTCAACTCATTTATTTTTAACTGTCATGACTGTAGAGGATAAAACTAAAAATATTTTTAATGATTTGGAAACTGAGTTATGATTTTAAAAAAGAATTGATTTCTTAGGGGAAAGTTGGTGATTTGTTACCTTTTAAATGAAAGATGAATTCCCCTACCCAGGAGGCTCAAATTTAGGCAATTGAACTGTTAGTGGTTAAGAAAAGTAACTGACGATGAAGACTAACTTAACAGATGAGCAAAGTAACAGAGGGTATTGAAAATAGACCTTAGTCCTTTGCCTCTTTTGTGCTGTTCCAATTGGGTGAAAGTATTGGATATTGTAACCTTGTAAGTAGAGAGATCAGGAGAGCAAAACTTTAGCAATCTTAGATTTGGAGTCTACACTGGATTTTGCAGACAGGATAGCATCAACGCTTCAACAACCTTTCAAAGTGACCGTTGGTAACTGACTTATTAGGATTCATCTGGCAGGGATGCCAAATTTGAATTTCAATTTGATTGAACCAATACCATATGCAAACAAGTAGTGCGAGACTACTCTCTATAGATATGAAGGTGTAACAGGGGAGAGTATGCCCCCAAGGTGTGAAGGGGAGGGGGAGAAATGTTTTTGCTTTTGTTGTTGCTATATCTTTAAACTAAATATTTAATTTTAAAATTTAATTGATATTAAATGTTTAAATGAAACTAGAGAGGAGGCTATTCTTGAGAGGTGGCTAAGAGGGAAAAACAATGGGGAATCAAGCGGATAGCATTAGAGAAAGGAAATCTCAACATCTTAGAGTATCCCTAGCATCCTGAGGAAGATGTAGCAGCCTGGATCTGGCATAGTAAGCCAGGGCAGACTCACTACTCACCTCTTCTTTCTCAGTTCCAACTAAAACTTAACAATTTGAATCTTCTCAGAAGTGCATGTGGCCTGTGGTTTGAGAAGGAAAGGTACAAATAGGAAAGATGTTCTGCTGCCACATTGTCAGCTAGGCTGATTTGCCTTGCCCAGAGAGTCAACCTAAACTATTTGCTGTGCATTCCGTTTTGATCCGGCAACACAGCATCTTTGGAAGTGAAGAGTTGGCTGAGTTGGTTGATATAACTCAGAGATGGCCAGGCAGATGAACTTTGAAATTCCCTGCTTCAACAGAATGATCATTCATATTTATCAGTCAATGAGTAAACAGACTTTTATTAAGAGCTTACTAGGTGCTAAGGTCAAGGAACTCATATTCTAGTGGGGTAAAAACATAAATGCTAGGAACATAAAAAGATATATAGAGAGCAAGGCAAATGAAGGGAATATGAAAGGGGGAAATATTAACAGCTGGAAGGATGAGTAAAGCTTTCTTAACACAAAGAAGTGTTTCAGTTTTGAAGGAAGTCAAAGAGACTAAGAGGTAAGGGGACAGAGGATTTTGGTATGAGGAACAGTCAGTGTACAGACATAGAGATAGGAGACAGAGTATCCTTGAGGGTATGCCCATTGTAGCTGGATCACAGAATGTGTGGAAGGAGGTGGAGCACTTTAAATGGTGGTCTAAATGAAAAGAATTTGTAAATACTATAGAAGAGAAGATTTATCTAGCTGGAACCTGGTGAAGATCAACAGACAAAAACTTAGCAGAAAAGTTGTTCCACGTAGTACAGATATTTCTAATCGACTGATACTTTAGAGACTCACTAAATCTTAAGAGTTGAAAGGGACCTGAGAAGTCATCTACTGAAATCCATGCCTGACAAAGAATCCCCTCTATAGCAGACCTATCAAATGGTCAGTGAGCCTTTGCTTAAACACTTTTAATTGGAGCACATAGGAGGTAGAATACAAACGAAACACTCAATATCTCTCTCAGAGAGCTCACTTTAAACTAAATTTTTACTTACATTAGGTCTATTTCTGCTTCTATTATTTCTACCCATTTCTTCTAGATCTGTTCTCTGGGGAAAAGACAGAGAAATAAAATCCCTTTTTCTACATAATAGCCTTAAAATTCATCATGAAGTTGTTAAATCTTTTCTTCTCTGGCTAGATATCCCCAGGCATCGTCCAATCCTCATATGGCATGAATTTGAGGTACTTCATTCTGCTTGCCATCTGGAAGCTAAAGCATGGTGCCCAGAACTGAATACTTGCTGTCGTTCTTACTAGGGCAGATTCAGAGTGATTAGTACCTGTGCAGTCCAGGACCCTAGGTCTCTTTAAAGCATTCTAAGATCATATGAGCTTTCTTTTTTCTTTGCCATATCAGACTATTAACACATACTGATTTCAGAATTCATTAAAATCTTCAGTTCCTTTTTCATATTTCAAAGATCTATGATTTTGTTAGTATAGGCATTCCCTGCAGTGTCACAGATTACAACTATGCTATAAATTTGTAGAGGATCATGATAGATTGTTATGGCTAAACTACTCACTGTCCTACTATTTATCTGGTGATGAGATTTAAAAATTTATCTAAGATGGTAATTAGACAGCTGATATGTGATCCATTGATCCTTGAGTAAACACACGCAGCAAGGTCAGCTTAGTAGAATTTGACAGAGCTCTTCCTCCACTGATCAGTTTGGACTTATAAGGAAAAATTTAATGTCCATCTTTCCCAGATTTAGAATCAGTGCAGTATTTGACCTTTATCAGCTCTTTTGTGAATGGAGGAAGACATTTCAAAGAAAAATTTCTCAAACTGGAACTAAAGAGTTTATATTTCATATGAAGAACAGGAACCAATACAGCATCTTCCTCCTCGGAGAGTTTTTAAAATAGAAGAAATTACTTCCTGTAAGAATGGTGATAACATTGTATCTGTGACAATATCTGTATTATGCCAAAATACCATTTTCAGTCAATTCAGCTTTAAACTTTCTGATTTAATTCAATTTAGAAAAAATTCACATTCTTTGTTTCAGTTTATTAAATTTCATTAAAATCAATATGCATCCATGAAGCACCTTGTATGGGCAAGACATGATTAGGAACTAAATGGGATACAAAGATGAGTAAGGTATAATTCCAGTCTTCTGGGACTAACCATCAAGATCTTGGAAAGAACTATATGAACTAAGGCAGAGCAAAGAAAATGGAAATCAGAGATTACTAAACACAATGACTGAAAGAACACAAATGGCAACTGAATTCAGGTTATTTGTAATGACCTTCCCATGGGCCCAACCTATGTCTGTGATGTACAATGTTAAACAGAAGTCTAGAAATTCCCTGCCTTTAAAAGAAAAACACAAACAATAAGGACAACAGGTAATTCATGCCCCAGACTGGATTTTTGAGTTCCCCATTATCCTAAGTGGTCATATTTGAAAAATAAATTACATAATCAAATTTCTGTTCCATTGCACACATAAAATAGTTGAGTGTAGTAGAAAGAACCAACTTATAATCTCAGCTCTGTTCCTAAATAGATGTGTAATCAAGAAGGAATCATTTGTTCTCTCTGAATTCCAGTTTTATCATCTGTAAAAATAGCAGGTTGGACTAGATAGTCTTTTCTGTTTTTTTCATCAATAATGTTCTATGAGTAGGAAGAAGCAAAGAAGGGTTTAGAGATGTTCTTCCTCCCTTTAGTGAATTGCAGAAGTCATGAAAGGTTCAGAAGCAATGAAAAATAAAGTGTGTCCTTGATAGAGCAGAATTCAGTTGAGGTAGTTGTATGACTGTATAAGGAGCTGATTGCCTTCCTTCTGAAATTCCTTACTGTCAAGACTGGGCACTAGCCCATAATAAGGCAGAAATTGACTGGAAGTGACTCAGTGTGGGGTGCCACAGCTGAAACCAGGTTATAAGAATGTAAGTTATGTGGCATGACTGAATAATTCTGGTTGAATTCACATGAGGAAAGAGGATAAACATCTCAGTTATCTAATACAAGGTGCCAGATTTTATCTTCATTATCATATGACATCACCTCTTCTTCTTCTCCCCCTTCTTTTTCTTCTTCTTCTTTCTCCATCTCCTCTTCCTGCTCTTTCTTCTCCTCCTGTTTTCCTTCCCTTTCCTCCTCCTTCTTATTGTTTTTCTTGTTCTTTTTCTTCATGTTCTTGTTCTTCCACTTCTCATTCTTCTCTTCATATAATAGGAAGAGAGTTTAATTTATTTGGGGCCAGAGGAGCTTGGTTCAAATCTCATACCTTCCATTTGCTCCTTGTGTGACCCAGGACAAATCCTTTAGTCTCTTTGAGCTTAAGATTTCTCATATATAAATAAAGGAGTTGGAAAACGTTGTCATCCAAACTTCTCTCAGGTCTCTAGTATCCTCTTTCTTCCTCATTATATCATCATAACTGATGAAATACTTCATGGAGATCAACTACCTATGGTGTTGTTTTAGGGATCACTTAAAGAGTGTGGGACAGAAAATAAAACCAATATAATACATCATATAATAAATATTTATCATTCAATTAGTTTTTTCCTGACTCTGAGTCCAGTAATCATTCCCCTGTTTTACCTAGATACTCTGAGACGAGAGGGGAATGACTGATGGGAAAAGAGGGAAGGCTTCATTGAGGAGGTGGCATTTGAGCTGGACTTTAAAGGGATCCAATAGGGATAGGGATTCAGCAGGTCAAAAAGGAAGAGGGAGGGGATTTTAGGGAAATGAGGACACAGAGGACTAAGGGTGAGGTCCACGTTTAGAGAGCACTTTGACTAGAAAGTGTGGATAGAGGGAAGTTGTATGAGATAAATCTGGAATAAGAGGATAGGTCCAGATTTTGGGAGGGGGGGAGGGCAATGATTCGAATACCAAGAAGAGAAGTTTGGATATTATTTGGTAGGTACTAGGGAGCTACTGAAGATTTTAAGTAGTCACAACCAGACCTCTATGTTTGAAAGATAATTTGGGTAGAAATATGAAAGATGAATCAAAAGGAAGAAAAGCAAGATGGAAAGAAATGAGGATTCTAAAATTGATAATAATGAGAATCTCTACTTTGATGATAGTAGGAATTAAGAAGAGGGAATGGATACAAGAGATATCAAGATGGAATCAAGAGACCTTGATAAGTAATTGGCTATGAGAACTGAGACAGAAGGAAGAGTTAAGATAAAACTAAAGTTATGAACATGGAAAGGAAGGTGAACATCAACATTATGGAAAGAAATAGTAAAGGAAGAAAAAAGGCAGAGCTGATTGAGGATGAAAAATAATGGGTATAGTTTGGAAAGACATCAATTTGAAATGCTAGTTGAACATCAAGGTGGAGATTTTCTGGAGCCAGTTGGAGGATTGTAGACCATTCTGAGTGAAAGCTCAGAGGAGAGATTAGGCCTTAAAATGTGGATGTGAGAGTTATGTGCCTAGAGGTGGTGGTTGAAGTCATGAGAATACATGATATTGGCAAAGGAGAAGAGAAGAGAAAGTTTTAGGCATACTCATAGGTCAACCCCATATTAATGTATCAGGAAGAGGATGAGAAACAAGAAAAGAAATCAAGAAGGAAAAGATGTGAGAAAGAGTAGGAAAATGTCATGTCTCTAAAACCAATTGATGTTCTCTATCCCCCGCCAAAAAACAACAAATCAAATTGACGATCAATTAATTGAATTAATTAAAATAGCAGCAATATGGATGAGATAAACATTAACATTAAAAACTCAGGAAATTAAATAATTATATATTCCCAAAATAAAGAATATGTGAATTTAGTAGATTATTGAATGATGTATATGAGTGAGAAATTTGGAAATTAGATGTCAGAGAAAATACCCTTTTCTCTTGCAATTAGTTGAGGAATATTTCCAAATTCAGTTCTTAACCTTTGTGGTTCCTTGGACCCCTTCAATAGTGAAGCTTATAGACTCTTTTCAATGTGATATTTTAAATGTCCTGAATAAAATACAAAGGGCTACAGAGGAACTAGTTGTATTATTGAAATAGTTTTTTTTTTTCATTTTTTGAAATTAGGTTAAGAGCATCTGTCTGACAGTAAGTGATATTAAGGAGTCTCTTCCCCTCTCCAGGCTTCCATCAACTCAACTGCATGTTAAAAGCATTGAGTTAGATAATCTCTCAGCTCTTTCTGACTTCAATATTCTGTGTTTTTAAGTCAGAAGCCTTCTGGATCACAAATAAAACAGGATATCTACCAAATATTAATTTACAGTTACAAGGGACAGTGTGTATGTGTGTGTATGTGTGTGTGTGTGTGTGTGTGAGAGAGAGACAGAGAGAGACAGAGACAGAGAGAGACAGAGACAGAGAGAGACAGAGACAGAGAACAAAAAGGATAGTATAAGGAAGAGAAGGAGAGGTGGTGGAAAGAAAAAGAGAAAAGGGATTACTTAATAATGCTGCATGGTTATTTTACAAGAGGCTAGCATCAATGAAAGGGAGACACCTTTCTCTTGAGTCTTCTAATCTTAGATCACTTGAAATTTAGATGAATTTAGAATAGAATGGAAGTTCTAGCTCCAATTGTGAACAAAATGACTCAAACAGTACGAAAAAGGAATTATGAGGGAAAAGCTAAAAGACTTTGAGTTTCTTAGTTGAGGCAAGAGAATATGATGGAGGTGATTTGCTCATACTCTTGAAGTCTTATATAGCTAATGTAACAAGGTATATGACGCTATTTTAAATTTTTTAAAAATAAAAGAAGGGGGAAAAAAGAATGAACAAAACCAGCAGTGGGAGACTAGTGCTAGATACATTAATAAACCTCCTTATAAAGATTGTATAAAAGCAGGTTATTGAAGAAAATGTGTGATTTTCTATATATTGAGCTTGCTGAGGCTCTGATGGTGCAGCAGATTCCCTTCCTAACCTGTCACTACCCAAAGACTAGGTTCCTTTGAGTGAGTGAATCCTTGATTACACAGCCATTCCATTTTTCCTGGTATCCCCATTGTTAGTAAGTCTCTAGTGTGACAATCCCAGGCCACTCAGATCAGGTATAATGCAAACAACTCTGCTTCTAGTGAGAGGAATGACAAGGCAATAAATAATTTTAACAATTATATGTACAAAGAGCAGATCTGGAACCTGGCTTTTTTCTAGCTCAGAAGATGCATCTTCAATTAATATCATTAGTCGAAATATATCTGTTTAGTCACCCAAGTGAGCCCAGCCTATGCCTGGCTCATCTCCTTTTATTCCTCAAGAAATAGACATTCTTTTTCTAGTTCCTATATGCTGCTATTTCTACTGAAGGCTAAACGTTCTTAATCCACATACTCAGGACATCCACTTTTTGCTCTCAAGCATCTAGTCCTTGTCTCAGCTCCAGGCTGAACTCTTTTGTCTATTTAAATGGTATACTTCTTTATATGTCCACTTTTTTCACAATTCTAGAAACTTCTAAATCCCTTTTTATTGTCCTTTTCTTCCTCCTATATGCTTGGGTTCCTCTTTGAGCCTTTGATCATTGGGAACCAGAGATATCTACTGAATCATGAAAAAGCCAGAGAGATGTCTCCCACTTACTCAGGAATGACAAAGTTTTAACTCAGATATCATTAGCCTGTTTTTATATCATGGGTCCCATTCTATAGTCTGATTAAGACAATGGATACCTTCTAAGAACAGTGTTTTTTAAAAGTACAGAATAAACACAAGATTACAGAGGAAACCCCTTATATTGAAATATAATATGAAACACAGTGATCAAAATATTCAAACAAAAAATAAATCCTTAACCCCATGTTAAGAACCCCTGATTAAGCTATTAGGTATCTATACACTATTACTTGACAGAGATAAACAAGAAAGTATGAGCATGATTGCACTAAAGAGATAACATACTCACGTGAGAAATTGAAGGATCAAAAATTTACCAAAAAGTTAAATCAGACAATTGATTGCCTTGAAAATATATCTTCAATCCTTAATTGAAATAATAGATAGGTAGTGTAGTCCTGAGCTCGAAGTCCATTTATAAAAGACCCTTTTCAGTGATGGAGATTGATTACTCATTGTTCCTTGCCTTTTCCAGAGGGAGGTGGTGATGTTGATCAGAGATGGGGAAAAGAGATCCTGTTCTTTTGGCATCCTCCTTAGAAAAAGAAGACACATGACTTGCTTCCCTTCAACAAGTCAGCCTCTTCCTAAAGTCTTTTTCTCCCTTCAGGAACTTCAAGGAAGTCTGGAACTGTGTGCCAACTTGGAAACCAAAAGAACAGGATCTCTCATTTCTCAAGTTCTGGACAACTGTATCCCCTCAGAAAGGCATGAGACATGAATAAATCAGTCTTCACCAATGGGGAGAGTTTTGTACAAATAGAATTTGAGCCATGAGTTACAGAAGCACTGCGAAGTGGAAAGAGCACTGGTTTTGGAATCAAAAGATTAAAATGTGAAACAGGCTTCTGCCCTAGAACTGACTACTGGATTATCTTGAGCAAGTCACTCAAACTGTTCCAGACATGGTTTACCAGACATAAAATGAGGCAAGGGTGGGTGGAGGAGTTGACCTTGATAATTTCTAGTATCCCTTCCAACTCACAAAATTCTGTGAACCTTTTATAGCTAACCTTCCTAACTTCGATCAAGAAATAACTCCAAAAGCTGTAGAATGCTACCCATGGGTAAGATAAAAGAAAACTTTTCCTGACAGTGGGAATGGTTACACATTGGAATGACCAACTAAGGAAAGCGGTAGACTTTTTTTTTTTGGTCTTTTAGGTTTTTTTTATCAAGATGTCAGTTTAAATAGGATAATTTCTTATCTATTTCAATTAACTTAGGTATCACTGTGGCTGAAGGCATGGAAATAGTCAAATCAAGTCAAATCAGCAAGCACTTATGAAACACTTGCTATGTGTCAGTCACTTTCCTAAACATTGGGGACACAAAGAAAGACAAAAAAATATCCCTGCTTCAAAGAGTTTACAATCTATCAAGGGAAGCAAAATGCAAATAATTACATAAAAATAAGCTATATATCAGATAATTTGGAAACAATCAACAGAGAAGGCATTGGTGTCAAGGAAGATTGGGAGAAGCTTATTGCAGAAGGCAAGATTTTAACCGAGACTTGAAGAAAGTTAGGAAGTCAGGAGAAGACAAAGGGGGATGGATTCCAGGAATGGGAGACAGCCAGGAAAAATGTCCAGAGTTGGGACATAGAAGGTCATGTTATCAATAGCAAGGGGGATAGATAGTGACAACACTCAGAGTTAAGAGTTGGAGTGTGAAGTGTGAGTAACAAGTGGGGCAAGGTCACTAGATTATAAAGTACATGGGAAGGAGTAAATTGTAAGAAGACTAGTAAGGGAGGAAGGGTGCAGGTTATGAAGAACCTCAAAGCCAAAAAAAGATTGTACATTTGATCCTGGAAGTAACAGAGAGTCACTGGAATTTTCTGAATAAGAGAGTGACAAGGTCAGTCCTATGTTTGCAGATCGCTTTAATATTTGAGGGAAGGATGGTCTGAAGTGGGGAGAGCCTTTCATGGGGGGAACTCCCAGAAGGCCATTAAAATAATCCAGGTGTGAGGTGATGAAGTTCTGCCTGGAAGTCTCAGAGGAAATGACGGAGTGTACAAGACATTCTGGAAAAGCCGACTCAGCAGGACTTGGCAGCTAATTGGATATGAGAGGGAGGAAGTTGGGAGTGAGGAATTGAGGAAGGTATCTAGGTAGGGTAACTGGGGGAGTATTATAGTGCCCTTGATACTAACAGGGAAGTTAGGAAGAAGGGAGGGCTAGATGATATGAGCCCTCAAGATCCTCTATAGCCCATTATTCTGAACGGTGCTTTATCCTCATAAAGCAAGGTATTTATAGACAAGAACGTTCTGAGACTCAAATGAGGTAATGGGCATCAAGCACTGGGCAAAACTTCACATCAGATCAAAATGTGAATCATTTGTTACTGCTATTGTTGTTGTTGTAAATGCTATGGTCACTAGACCTCCAGTCTCATGATGACTTAATTCCATGAACCTTCTATCATACTTCTACAGATCTCAAATAATACTTCTAGAGCAATACAGTGGTAGCCCCAGTCAATGTTTAATGATGGGGCTAGGAGGATGTATCCAAATCTAGACAATCCACAAAACAATAAATCAAGTACTAATTTGTAGAGATTTCCATTTCTGAGGTATAAAATGATCATTCTGAAAATTTGACAGTGCTACTTTCATGAGGTTAAAACTGGCTCCAAATCACTCTCTGTTTTAGCTATCACTATTGACACTATTGTATTTCAGGTGCCTGGGAACTTTTCCCAAGGGAGATGGAGTTGGGTCAGACACAGAAGGTCCTTGGAGGCAGAGAATTTAATGTAATGAACTCTTGAAGACTCTTCTAGCATTTAAATACATTTTTCTTGGCCTGGTTAAAAATCTTGAGAAAAGCCAAGAGCCCAGACTCTCCCCACAGGGTAGTTAGTCATCACCACTCTGTAAAAATTAAACTGATTTTATTTACTTGAAACAATGGTAGCTGGGATGTCGTCAGAGATTTATGGTCAGTCTCTAAGTTGATTTATTAGATTTTTCCCATCCTAAGTTCACAATTTTGGTCATCAAATGTTGGAGGGAAAAGTAGAGAGTGGAGAAACAGAGAGCTAGTTAGAAATCTTTATCCACTTAAGAAACAAAAACATGCAAAAACAAGCCAAGTCATTGTTCTTGAATATCATAGGGAAGAGAGTGGAAAGGAGGAAATAAGCTTAAGGCACAAAATCTTTTGAGCAATATGGAAACTGTAAAAGACTGAAATAGGTAAAATAGCCTAGGCAAGGCTTGCTACAAAGTAATTAGGGGATGCAGATGCATTAGGGGGTTCTCAGAGAAGAAAAGGGGATTATAGGAGTAGGGGACAGAAACCACAGACAAAGACTGTATTGAAAGATAGCAAAGAGAAATGATCTCTTATTCATATCAGTTAAAAGTTTGTTGAGCTATTACAGTATGTATATAAAGTACTTGGAAGAAGCAATAATTTTGATGCAGTTTAATTTTGTGACAAGAATTATTATATCTGTGCTTGCAGTGACACTAGTTGGCTCAGAGCATCTAACCATGACCAGATGAAACTGCATTGAACTGCCCCCACACACACCAACTTCAGTTTGAATATGAACTTTCATGACATACGCACATTTTTATTGCCCTCTTTTATTGTGTTTTTGATACTTTGGTTTCATAGACCAAATATTACTCTAAAGAAGTATGCAAAAGTTATTCCTCTTAAAGAGCACATTTCAATGACTGTTATAGATATTTCAGTAGCTGTTCTGTTAATGTGGTGAAGTAAAAAAAATACTCAAAGAGAATTCAAACCCTCAATTAACAAGGATAAGGTGAACTGATGCACAAACAAAAGCAAGATTAACTCCCAGCTTTCAATGATAACAGGAGATAACTCAGAGGTAACTGGTTCTAATCAGAGCAGTGATCTAGGAGAAGTGATCATGCAGTGATCAAGTAAAATGTCAGAAGCTTATACACATGCCTAAAGAGCTGTTTAAGGGGAATGTATCAAGAAAGAGAACATGAAGTGGGCGGTTCAGGAAATTGCATCTAGCTAATGGGGAACAAGGGGGGAAATTTGAATTGGGAACAGGGCATAAATAACCTTGCATTTGTCTGAATAGGTGTAATTCATTAGGGAGTTATCCATTTGCAAGACCAAACCTTAAACCCAGTGCACTTTTAAGCCCATGAACTAGACAACAATAGGTCCCTGCCCAAGCTCCACTTAATAGCTGGTTTAGAGTGACTATCACTAGTAACAGTTTCTGTTGATTTAGCTATTATTTTCTTTTGTTCATTAAAAGGGCAATTCCCTGACTACTTCTTAAAGAGACCTATTCACTCAATGGGCATTATCTCCCTCTAATTAAGTACCTTAAAAGGCCAGCCTAAAAAAATCAAAGTCTCCCATTGCATCCTGGGCCATCTCCAGTCATCCTGATGAATATCTGGTCACTGGACCTAGATGGCTTAGGAGGACAAAGTGAAGTTGGTGACCTTGCACAGCCTTCCTTCCCTCAAAACAAAGTCAACTGCAAGTCATGTCATCATTTCTCTGAGGTCACGGTCTTCTTCAAAAATGAAGGATGAACACAGACCCATTTGCAAAGAAAAATAAAATGAGAACTTTTCTGACTTCAAAAACAAAACAAAACAAACAAAAAATAAAAACAAAAGGTTAAAAAGTGAATGTAATTGCCAAGAGCTGACAAACAATTCTTCAGAAAACTAAGAACTTCAGAGGCACCTGACAGTTGGAAAGATTGTTAATTATTCCTCTACAATGTAGTATAGACTTCTTGAATTTGGGAGAACAGTGAAAAGAATAGTAAAAAAATCAATCTGCTAAGCATTGTTATGAGTAAAAAATAAAACACTTGTGTGATGGATGACAAAAAGACTGCATTTCTGAAGATTGGGAAAAGGTAATTTTTACTGAATAAACTTGCTTTTTGAACATAATAAAGGACATATTTCATTTTAACATTGTAAGAGGTAAAATTTTGTAAGGTCTGTTAAATGCTAATGCATTTAATAGTTTTTATTGCTGTTGCTCAGTCATTTCTGACTCTCCATGACTCCATTTGGGGTTTTCTTGGCAAAGATTCTGGAGCGGTTTGCCATTTCCTTCTCCAGCTCATTTTATAGATGAGGAAATTGTGGCAAACAGGGTTAAGTGACTTGCTCAGGATCACACAGTTAGTCAGTTTCTGAAACCAGATTTGAACTCAGACTAGAAACTCTATCCATGTGCCACTTAGCTGGGTCACTGTGCCCTATGTCATTCAGCTTCCTAGTTATTCAGAGATTTCAATAGGTACTCAATACTGTTCTATACTCTACATCAGGTACAGAAAAATGTTTTTTTTTTAAATAGATTCCTGATTCGAGACTAATGTAGATATACCTGAAATAATTAAAGAACAAAAAGAAGGCAGTAAATATATTGCTTGGCTGTGTGATGTTAACTGTGGTATGATATGCTCACTTTAATCCAATTTCTAATTCTTCAATTATCAGCACAATTCAGTTGGAGAAAAATGCTAGTTTTAGAACCAGATGATCTGCATTTGATACCTATTACCTTGGGGATGTACCTTAGCTTCTCTGGGTCTCAGTTTCTTTCTCTGTAAACAGAAGATGTTCAACTAGATGACCTCTAAGTTCCCTTCAGCTCTAAATCTATGAGATTATGATCCTAAAGTTAGATATAATCTTCAGCCCCTTTCCTCTCAAGAATAATGTAAGAATTAAGAACAAGGAACTGTTCAGTTGGAGTTTATTTAGGGAAGCTGGAAGGTGGAACCAGCCTTTTACTATTTAACATGCCAAGGAAAGATTGTTTTAGACTCTGTGAAATTCAAACCCTTATTGTTCTCGAGTAACAGGACCTTCTGCTTGGGCCAGACCATGTCTCTTTACTGTTTTCCTTAGAATACTGCAATCCTTTGGTCCATGTTTCTAATGTAGACTCTGTCTCATGCTTCTGGCCTCTCAGCTTATAAATGGGACTGTCTGGTATCTGAGCTCAGGCTCTGTTTATTCCAGTTAGTACAGTTGTTTGCCTTTTTCTAATCAAGGATCTTCTGATTTTATCTTTCTCTTCTCCCTAGGTTGAGAAATCTGTTTACACCATGGGAGACCCCAAGTAGACTAAAGCAAGTCCCAGTCTCAGTCTAGCTACATAGCACATTATAGAAATTCACCTAACTGTTATTGAATGATACTGTCTGAAGTAGGGGAACAGTAGTAGTAGTAGTAGTAGTAGTAGTAGCAGTAGTAGTAGTAGTAGTAGTAGTAGTAGTAGTGGTAGTAGCAGTAGTAGTAGTAGTAGTAGTAGCAGTAGTAGTAGCAGTAGTAGTAGTAGTAGTGGTAGTGGTAGTAGTAATAGTAGTATCAATACCTAATTGATACTGAATGATACTATCTGAAGTGGGGAAATATATAATAATGATAATAGTAATACTTGACATAACCCTATAGATTTGCAAGGTATTTTACATATGTTCCATGCATATTTCATTTGATCCTCACAGTAACTGTGAAGTAGGTGCTATTATCATTCCCATTTTGTGAATGAGGAGACTAAGACTAAGGTTAAGGGACATAGCTGGTAAGTGTCTAAGGCAGGATTAAAATTCAGGCCTTGGACCCTTAACCACTCTAACCCTAGCTGCCAAGTCCCCTTCCACCTGTGGAAGCACAGAATTCAGTCACAATACAGTAACAACACAGAGTGTACTCTCCACCAAAAAAGAAATCCTTTCTATGAGAATCAGAGTAATATAATGAAAAGAGTTAGGAAATCTAGGCTTCAGTTTCAGCTTTCTTTTGTCACACTGGTTAAGTCATTTCTCCTCTATGTACCTCAGCATGAGGTCAGTGGTCTTCTTTAATCTTTTGTAGATAGTAATTTATTTTTAATTTACTGAAATTGAAATGATCAGGGATGGTGTAGAAGACTGGAATCACATTGGAAATGGGGGTGGGGAACTAAAGATGTTCAAAGTAGATTGGCAGTTCTCAGGCAGGGACTTTTCATGGTTGGATGACCATACATCAGACTTAGGATATTCTGGGTGACAGGAAATAGTGGGCAAGGTTCAGTGCTTGGACTAGGGACTGACCTGATGTCGGTAATGGGATGCCACACCTACCTCACCAATGGAAATATCCATTCATCTGATGGGGGAGAAATAAGGATGGCAGCCAACTCCAAGACTTGCCACATTGGATTTTGATATTGTGATAAATCAGTTTAGGTGATTGAAATGATGTGTAATATTAAATATTTCTACAGTTGGTGTAAAGCAATACAGTACCAGTTTGTTCCTTGTGAGGCCCCTGTAGTAACATATTTTAGTGAATTAAGTTTAAGGTCTCTGAACGTTTAATGAAATTCAATCTCTAAGTTTGTAGAAACTACCTCAAGGGAAGGGGAAAGGAAGGGAAGGAACATTTACACAACATATACTACACACCAAGAACTATGCTAAGTGCTTTAAAATTATTTTCTCATTTAATCCTTACAATACTGTGAAGTAGGTGCTATAATTAGTTGAGGAAACTGAGGCAAATGGAAGTTAAGTGACTTGTACAGGATCAAAGGGATGATAATTGTCTGAGATTAGATTTAAACCCAGGTCCTCCTTATGTCAGGCTTAAGTTTCTATACATTGTGCCATGTAACTGCCTTTAGTGAGGTAGTAAATCAATTAAGATGGTGGAAAGGAGTGTGTATGTGTGTGTATGTGTGGGTGTGTGTGTGTGTATGTGGGTCTGTGGGTGTGAGAGAGAGACACACAGAGAGAGGGAGAAATAGAGAGATAGAGATAGAGACAGAGAGAGATAGAAAGAGGGAGAGGAGAAGAGAGAGACAAAGAAAGAGAGATACAGAGAGAAAGAGACAGAGAAGGAGAGAGAGAGAAAAAAGACAGAGAGAGATAGAAAAAGAGACAGCAAGACAGAGAGAGAGAAAGAAATAGATACAGACAGAAAAAGAGAGATTTTGGGAGTTGGAAAGGGGTCTTTATTCTTTGGAAATTAAACCTCACATTGCCACTATGTACAGTTTAGGCCTTCTTGCTTACTTAGTGTATTTCAAGTCTAACATGGTAATGCCAACACTACTCAGCTTGTCTTTGCCCTCTTGTCAATTACCTTTTGCTTTCTTCTCTCTATTTTTGAAAGGATTCATTGATTCCCTTTTCTTCCTTATTTTGGGCACCTCTTCTTTCTCTTTTAACCTCCCCCTTCTAAAAAATAAGTAAAATCCTTCCCTTATAGCAAGTAAATATAACTGAGCAAAATAAATCCATTGACTATGTATGAAAATGTCTGTTTCATTTTGCATTTTCTAATATCCTCATAACCATCATTATGAAAAAATATTTAGTAAAGACTAAGTAACAGTCTTCTTGTGGTGTTGGGTTGGTCATGGTGCAGAAAAGTTTAGATAGACACAGAAACTGTCCACCTCTACATTATTACTCAATTTTCCACAAAAATAGGTCCTTCTGTGTGTTCCCTCCCTCCTTATCACACATGCCCAGTGGTGATAATGGATCAGTCAGAAGGAAATATGGAAGGCTAACTCAAGAAGGAAGCTTTGGCCTGACTTGGGTTTCATAGTCTACATCTAAAGGGAACATCTGTATGTGACATTTGCTTTTGTAAGAAAAAAACAAGTAGAACATGACCTCTCTCTCTCTCTCTCTCTCTCTCTCTCTCTCTCTCTCTCTCTCTCACACACACACACACACACACACACACACACACACACACACACAAGATCGATGGTGAACTTGCCAGGTAGAGATAGAAAAAGAGATAGAAATAAAGAAAAGAAAAGAGAGAAAGAAGTTCAGTGACTGAAGGACAGAGCATCATTCTCAGGGCCCTGGGCCTAGACTTTGTGTAGAGTGGCATTTTGCTGGAAAGCATGAGGAGATTATGAACACCCAGAGTTTCAGGATACCTGACCACAGCGCCATACTGGAGCCATTCGGGTAACATGTGGAGGATTGTTTTACCAAGAGATGAATCATCACACTGGTGAAACAGGCTTTGACCCTAGGGAATCACAGCAACAAAAGGGAAGGCCTAACACCACCTTCAAATAACACAGAGCCCCAAGTATAGGCCAAAGTAAACGCCTTACATCATTCTAAGATAGCGTCTTCTAGCAAAGCCTCTCTCTCCCTCAAGAAGAAAGAAAGGGGAGGCAGGAGGGAAACAGGCTGTAAATATTTTCTGACATGCTTGCAGATCTTGTATTTGTGACCTCAGAGACACTAAATGCTAAGATTAAAACAAAACTAAACAAAAGAGATCATTGTATCTATCTTCCTCCTTCATTACAGGAGGAAGCAGAAATTCTCAGAAATGGAAGGGAATTTACCCAATGTTAAAAACTGCATGGAGTGGAAGCACCTAAAATGTCTAGTTCCAAAGCTTAATTAACTCTAATAGTCAGGAAGTTCTTCCTTGTGTGTAATCTTGCTTTATCCTCATCGGAGCCAGAGAACTTCCAGTCACCATCTCACATATACGAGTCCATTAAAACACTTATATTCATTCAATGGATATAAATATTAAACCTCTAATGTGTTCAGAACACCGTGGTGGGTACTGAGTATTATACAAACTTTATATATAAATCTCTAAGAGAGGGATAAGATACTAAAATGTATCTATTTTGCACAATATTATATAATTGTATTAGAACAATACGTAACTTATGTGAGATCTGGGGATAAGTTTATTAAGGTTATTAATTAGCTGGGGGAGGGGTTTCATTTTGCTTTTGTAAGAAAAAAACAAGTAGAACATGACCTCTCTCTCTCTCTCTCTCTCTCTCTCTCTCTCTCTCTCTCTCTCTCTCACACACACACACACACACACACACACACACACACACACACACCACGACAGATGGTGAACTTGCATGGAGAAAGCAATATTTGGAATGAGTGTCAAAGAGAAGAAAGGAACTGCATATAGGAAAGTATGGGAAAGAGATTATTTCAGGCCCAGCAACTAAAAGGCCATGATCCCTTCACCCTGCTACTCTGTCTTTAGCTTTTTCTACTTCAACCTGAAAAAAAAATCTCATCTACTTATCCATTTCTTGAGTGCTACTTTTAAGTCACTTTGACAGCTTTGTACAGGATAGAGATAGAAAGATAACAGACTTTAGCTCTGTTGGTCCCCCATCCCTCAGTCTTTTTGGGGAAGGAAAAAACCTGGGGGTGTGAGACACTTGGAAAAGTGCCTAGAAGAGACTGAATTTTGCCTTGAGATTGGTTAGGTTGGGTGTGATTTGGGGAGGACTGAGGGAAGGAAGAAGGGAAAAGTCACCGCAGAAGTAACCCACAACATGAACGGCACATGAATGAGGGGAGAGAGCAAAAGCGCTATGCCCCCTGTTTTCATACTGTGGTATTTGATTTTCTGTACTCTCCTCTCTACTACCATAGAGAAACAAGGAATTCTATGCCATCAGGATGCCATAACCTGGCTCTGAATTGCTAGGGAAAGGAAAAAACTACTATATTCTGAAAAGGAAAAAAAAAACAACAATGTGAGGGGACCACATTTTTCTCTCATCAACAAAAGGAGTGCTATCCTTCTCTTGTGGGAGGAACCCAAGTGATATAACCTAAGGATAGGTTTTCAGTAATAGAGCATTTAACTTAAACATATCATGGTGTGGTACTCAGCTATTTTACTTCTCAGAAGACTTGAAAGGAAAAATCCATGTTTTTGTTTATAATTTACAGGTGGGAAAATTGAGAAAAGAGGAAGGAGATGATAATCTAGTTTTTTTCCTTCTAGAAATGTCACAGTCAGTGGGGCCTTGATCAATATCTACAAACAACGATGGTGAAAAGTGGAACCCCAGATTTTTGATGCGTTTCTTTACAAGCCTGTCTCCAAAGTCAAGAGAAAAAGAGAATCTTATTTAGATAGCAGGGACATTGTCTGCTATCCCGCTCCCTTCCTCTTTACCAGAACTGACCCATAATTGGGGAACCCACAAAGATGTGTTTCCTCCCTGAGGTTTAGAAAAATCCTCAGAGATTTATGATCCTTTCCCATCCTGGGCCAGTTGTTTCTTCTGATCTGGACAAGAAATCCTTAGATGAAGGAAAAAAGAAACCAAAACTTTCCATTGTTCCAAATCTCCTGTTTGAGACTTAGACAGATTCCAACTCCATGTCTGGAATTTCACTGAGTCCCAGACAAATAGTTTTGGTGAAACTAAGATGTGGTCTGAGAGGGGTCTGAGAAGAGGGTCAGAGGTGACTGACTTTTAGTCAGTGTTATACCTCCAAAAGCAATCTCATAAACTCATCTTACAGCATGGGTAACTAATGACTACTAATCATGGCTCTGAAGATATGAACACTGTAGGATGAAAAGGCAAAGAACAGGACTAGGAGTCGAGACTTTTCTTATAATGGTGGTTCAACACCTGAACCATTGATTAGTTCAGACAGCTAAGTTCTATCCATTATACAATGAATAGAACACTGGACACAGATCTCCATGTAATTAATATTTAAATAATAATAAAGAAAACTAGCATTTTTATGACATTGTAGGGTTTTCCAAAGTCTTTATATACATTAGCTCATATGATTTTCACAACAGTCTTGTGAACTAGGTACCATGGACATTAATATTCCCATTTTACACAAGAGGAAACTGAGGTTAAGGGGAAATATTTGCCTGTGGATACTTACAGTTAGCATGTGTTAAAGATGAGATCTGAACCCAAATGTCTTTTGACACATTGCCTGAAGTATTGGAAATAATGATATATGAATGACAGTTATAAAAAAGGTAACTTTTTAGCATGGAATCTGGGGGGAGGGAGGGAAGAGAAAGAGCTAAAGAATAAAGATTTTTCAGCATACTTTCAGCACTGTCAAGAGAAGTAACCTGACTACTTTATGGGCAATCTCAAGTTACTCATTAAAACAGGGAAAGACCTCTAGGAGTGCATCTCTGGGGTAAATCCTCTTGTCCTTTGGGAAGGACACCAATAAGAACTGCTTAGCATGATAAGATGTGCAGGAATTGCAATCTGTACCAGTGGACAGAGTTCCCACACCAGTAATGTCACAGAATATTATGTTGAATTCCAGGGGAGAACTATCCTGATTGGAAAACATGAGTTTTCTCATTTAATTGGCAGGCATAGATTAATCTACAGAAGAGATAGGATAACATAATATCATAAGGCCATGGGACTTCCTTGGTGCTACCTCCATGACCTTTAAGCCATCTTCTACTATTATTATCATCATTATCATTATTATGTCTCCTAGGTAGGTTTTTGTACTGGGAAGAAAACACATGGATTAAATGAACCAAATGTAATGGTCCACTTGGGGCAATAAACTTCAAATCGGCACTTTGGACGGTCTCTTGTGACTTTATTTAATGTGGCTCACTTCCTTGGCACCTGCTGAAATTTAATGAACAGATAAAATGGAGTTCTTGAACCTGCAAAGTTGATGCCAGACCCTAAATATATAATGAATGAACCAAGGAACAACCACCCTGGTAAGGAGGTTCTTTCATACTCAAGTGCCTACCTACCAACAGCCTCTCTCTCTCTCTCTCTCTCTCTCTCTCTCTCTCTCTCTCTTTCTCTCTCTTTCTGTCTCTCTCTCTCTCTCTCTCTCTTTCTCTCTCTTTCTGTCTCTCTCTCTCTCTGCTTGTCTGTCTCTCTCCTTTACTATCTTGTTTACAGCAACAACCACTTTGTGAGTAGCTTGTCATGCTCTCTTGGCAAGTCCTCTCAAAATCCCTATAATTTCAGAAATGAACCAGGGTGATTCTCCCTATTTTACTGTTGAGGAAACTGAGGTACAGTAAAGAGGAATTGACTAATCTAAGATCTTACAGGTAAGCAAGGTGGCAAAGCTTGAAGATCCTAACCCAGAAGTCACCACCTTCCAGTCCAGCACTTGCTATCTCTCCCTAACACCAGTTTTCCTCTCCCTTATCCAGAGAAACCTCCTTCATATTTCCACAAGTGGCTTATGTCATCTTTCAGTCCTTGTCTTCCTGCCACGTGCACCTCTCTTAGTCTTAAGGAATTAAAGGCAGTAAAAATGTCTCTGTGAAAGATGGGAGCTTCAAGGGGGCCTGAGAGCAAGCTTCTGACTTCGGGTCATCTGGGAGGTAGGGTGAGCCGTTCTGACGTCAATGAGCCTCTTGGGTCATGACATCAAATGAGATAATTGTTTTTATTTTCTTGAGGGATCAAAGCCCCTTTGTCCCAAGGGCCTCATGTAACTTGGTCCATCAAGAGACTACCCTGGGGAGGAGGATCATCCTGAGCACTGAAGACTCTTCATCTTAACAGGCTTAAGACATTCACATGAGACGTATGTGGCACATAGGTACAATGTGCATATATCTTCGGGATGTGTTTAGAGATGTTTAGGGCTACATACACTCCTGTCTTCACTACCTCTCTCCTTCCAATATTTACTCTCCTACTTTTATCAGTAAGCATCCTCATGCCCTTCTTATGACCCTACCCCCAAAACAAAAGACAGAAAGACTAAATAATACTAAATACCATGACTGCTATGACAGGAATGTGGCAGATAAATTTTCCTTACTTCCTCTTTTTCCACTGAGCTGATAAACTTGTAGTAGGTCACCCCATCTTCCACCATATTCCCTTTGAAAAGTCATGCATGGAAATTCAGGCTTTTTCTCTTGGTCTGGATTATGGATGGGATGCAGGTTCATACAATGGGACTCCAAATGATGCTAACATACAGTTGTGTCAGCCTAGGCCTGGGAGGAAGGCAAACAGGTCAGAGTATCCCTTCATTTGCCTTCAGATAGAATGAAACTCACCTAGAGTGCATGGATAAGTGTCTGGTCTTCAGAATCTACACAGAGTAAGGAAAATTCTGGTTCCCAAAATCTCTCTTTTTCCCTGGTGGCGAACGGAAGATGTAGAGGAATAGTTTGGAATAATCCATTCATTTGTGAATCAAAGTGGGTCAAGGTAGTTAAATGAACATTAAGAGCCTTCATGATATGAAATCAAATTAGTGAGAGGTCCAGAGGTGATCAGGATCCCAGACTATATCAGTGTAGAGTCTAATATACATAATCAGTCAGATCATGATCCTTTAATCATCAGAAAAATGGTGATTACATTTAAGTGGGAGAGTCTGATCTAATCCTATATTTTTATGCCTATTCTTATTAGGGGGTCTTAGCATATCTTAACCTTGGAAAATGCAATAGTTAGCCTTAAAGACCAAAAAGCAAACTCAAGCATGATTACCATTTTGCCACACTCAGCTAATAACTGTTTTTATTCATATATAGAAACCATTAGCAATATAAGCACAGCATTAGTGAAGAACAGAGAAGTACACACACACACACACACAGACACACACACACACACACGAGCAGCTAGGTGGTGTAGTGCATAGAATGCCAGGCCTGAAGTTAGGAAGACTCATCTTCCTGAGTTCAAATCTAGTCTCAGACATTTCCTAGCTCAGTTTGCCTCAGTTTCCTCATCTGTAAAATGAGCTGGAGAAAGAAATGGTAAAGCATGCCAGGATCTTTGCCAAGAAAATGCCAGATAGGATGACAAGGAGTTGGATGCAAAAACAACAATATATGTATATATACACACCCTAAAATTGATACCAGTCATTAGTGCCATGTACAATGTTCAAGTGCATTCCTTTTCTTTTCCTCCAACACAAAAACCCATAAATATACACACAATTATACATAAAATCCTTCTCTATTAGCCCCAACATTGCTTATTATACTCTGCACAGCAGATACAGGTGAGGTACATGGAGAACCATGACTATTATGCCTCTTTTTAGTGACTAAACAAATCATGTCTACCCCTTCCTAGACATATTTATAATAAAAAATCCCATTTGTCATTTAACTTTTGATTTAAATCTATGATTTAGGTTGTACAAGGCACTTTCCTCATACCCAGTGAAGTCCATTTTGCAGCGAGAAAATTGCAGTTTAGAAAGATTAGCTGATTTGTCCAGGATCGTATAGTTTGTAAGTGCCGGAGGGAGAGTTCAAGTCTTGGTCTCATGACTTTAAGTAATGTACACTTGTCCTTTATATCATATCCCCAAGGAGAGCATGCAGGTTTGGTTTGCTCCTTCTTCCTTCCTCAACTTTCTCCAATACCCTGAACTCTTCCTCATTTGCTAGACATCCTATAAAATCCTAAATGGGTTTTGCTTGAAGCACTCATCCCCATAGTCTTTAAGCCTATCTGGATTTCTGAGGAAATCCCAACCTTACGTCTTGGGTTCAGTTACACCGAACTCATCATCAGAGTACTCAGTCCTAACTGATGTCCAAACCTCCTGAGAAGCTTATTCTGAGATGGATTGGTTATTACAGCAAAATCTAGAGCTGCTTTTGGGGATATAGAATCAGCTAGGGTCCTGAATGGTACAAGCAGAGTTCAGGACTAAATGTCCATGAAATAGTAGGGTTTTGTGTATCTCCTTAAGGATTCTTTGCATCATGTAGAATCATTCCTTTGGGTGAACTGATTGGGAATCTTCCTAAATGAGTTCTAGGGAATCCATATGAAAAGCAGAAAAAAAATGAAAGAAGAAATATTCATCTAAGGGATCTCTTTAATAAAAAAATTTCTTGTTGAAGATTTCTATAAGTCCTAGTTGTCTAGAATTGCTAAAGCAACTCAGAAACAGCCCATATATCTATAATGAACTTTAGAGACATCAGTTCATTTGATCCTCATAGTTCATATTTCTTCATACTTCAACTTATATTTAAGATAGGCAAAGTGCTTTCCTCACTATAACTCTGTAGGGTTGGCAATTTGTATTATGACCCAGATCTTATAGATGAGGCTCAGAAGGAACTGACTTACCCAAGGTCACAAAAATCTTGACAGAGCCAAGATTCAATTCTAAATTTTCTGAAAACTCCAAATAGCTCATTCCCTCCACTACACCCTGCTGTCTCCAGTACCAATATTATTTCCACTTTTTTCCAATTTTTTTCTGTCTCTTTGTGACCCCATTTACAGTTTTTGGGTTTTTTGGAAAGATACTGAGGTTGGTTGTCATTTCCTCCTCCAGGTCATTTGACAGATGAGGAAACTGAGGCAAATAGAATGAAGGAACTTGTCCAGAGTCACACAGCTAGTAAGTATCTGAGACTAGATTTGAACTCATAAGGATGGGTCTTCCTGATTCCAAATTCAGCACTCTATCTACTGTGCCATCAGGAAACAGAGAGAGTCAAAGTGGGTTGCTTATACCCTGCTAGGTCAAAATCCCAAAGACTTCAAAAAAAAAAGGAAAAGGACCTATTCATACAAAAATATTTATAGCAATTCTTTTTTGGTGGCTAAGAACTGGAAACTGAAGGGATGCCCATCAGTTGGGAAATGGCTAAACAAGCTGTGGTATAAGATTGTAATGGAATATTATTGCGCCAAAAGAAATAATAAGCAGGATGATTTCAGAAAAACATAGAAAGACTACATGAACTGATACATAGTGAAGTGAACAGAACCAGGAGTATGTTGTACACAGCAATAGCTTGATGAATAATTGTGAATGACTTAACTATTCTCAGCAACACAATGATCCAAGACAATCCCAAAGGACTAATAATGAAGTCTACTGTCCACCTCTGGAGAAAGAACTGATATTGTTTGAATACAGACTGAAGCATGCTATTTTTTTCACTTTTTCTTTTATTCAAATCTTCTTGTCCAAAATGACTAATATGGAAATGTTTTGCATAATTGCACATGTATGAACAATATCTAATTGCTTATCATCTCAGGAAAGGAAAGAGAGAGATAAAATTTGGAACTCAAAACATTAAATAAAAATGTTAAAAATTGGGGGAAATAAATTTGTTTAAAACAATAAAATGTGTTGCTTATATTCACACAACTAGTAAGAGGTGAAAAGAGTATGGGAATCCAAGTTTTCTGACTGCCAGTTGAGTTCTCTTTCCATTGTACCAGGCTGCTTTTTGAATAAATATAAGTATTTTAAAGAAAGATAATGGAAATTTCCCATTGGAAATGTGATGGAAATAACACAGCTTCCCATAGAGAACTGAGAGGAAGATGGGTTCACCTAAAGACTGGTTAAAAATAAAAAGACTGAATACCCAACTCTAGGTGCCACAGTGAATGTAGTGCCAGGCCTAGAGTCTGGAAGACCTGAGTTCAAATTCAGCCTCAGACACTTGCTAGCTGTGTGACCTTGGCCAAGTCACTTAATGTCTGTTTGCCTTAGTTTCCTTATATTTAAAATGGAGGTAATAATAGCACCTACTTTTTAGGGCTATTGTGTCAACTGAAATAATAACTGGAAAATACTTAGCACAGTGCGTGAGACCTAGTACATGTTATATAAATGTTAGCTATTTGCATATAAAAGTTTATACACCTTAACTTCTCTTATCCTAAAGTAGATTTTGTTTGTACTGACAAATGGTCCTTCTGGAGAAGAGGAGCAATTAATTACAGAAAGGTCAGGAGGAAACAAACTCTTAGATCCCTGATAAATGTAAAATAGTGATTGAATTACAATACAGCAGCAGTAAGAAAAGCAACCTGCAGCATTGTTCTGTAACTGTGAAAGCCAGGATGAAGTAGACAGAGGACTCAAATACAAAGCCCCAGATGGTGGCTACAACTCCTAAAAATTGCTTAACCAGACTAAAATGTACTTGGAAAATGTTTAACAAAATAAATAAATAAATAAAAATACAATGCAATACAGATAATGTTAATTTGTGGTTTTCTTCAGGAATCCTTTTCTTTTTGAGCTTGACACCCCTAGAGTGGATCAGAGTCGGAAGTCCTGAGGTCAAGTCCAGGTCTGCCATTTATGAGTAACATAAGTGGGCAAGGTTCTGAGCTTCATCTACATTAGTAAAATGGAAATCATATTAATATCCCCAGGATTGTTTGAATGAACCAGTCTATCAATCAAGGGATCAAAGAACAATTAAGCACCTGCTATGTGCTGGATGCTATTTTAGTCATTGGGGATGCAAAGATAAAAGGAAACAATTCCTATCCTGAAGAGGCTTACATTCTAACAGTGAATACATACCTATACAGTTATACACAAAATATGCCAGACACGTAAATGGAATCTTGGGAAAGAGACAATAGAAGCTCAGAGAGAACCAAGAAAAGTCTTCTGAAAAAGATGGCAGTTGAGCTGGGTTTTAAAGGAAACCAGAGATTCTGAGAGGTAGAAGTACACAGGGAGTGCATTTCATGTATTGGCCATGGTTGAGAGAAAGGCAGAGTGATAGAAAATGGAATGTCCCATATAAAGAAAAACAAGAAGTCAACTTGGCTGAACTAAATAGTGCATGGAAGGAGCAATGGCGCAGAACTGTTGTCAACTTGTGGAAGGCTTTAAATGCCAAGCAAAAGAGGTTATATTTGATTCCAGACATATTAGGGACCTCCTTAAATAGGGAGGTGACATGATCAGTCCCAAGAGTATGATGACTATGAAATAATCTCATGATGATATAGAGTGGTAGATGAGAGTTATGTGCCATTACTTTGGTCAGGCATAGATGAGGTAATCCCTATAGTTCCATGGGTTTTATTAGGGGACCTCTCAGGGGGGGAATTCTGAAATTCTCTGATTCTAATAACTCATTATTTCCTTTATTAATACTAATTCTCATTTACATAGCAATATAAGGTTTTTCAAATTCTTTCCTCATAGTACTCCACAAAGGTAGCATAGGGATTGTTACCATCATTTTATAGATAAGACAGCTGAGGTTTGGATAAGGAAAATGACGGGTCCCCAGGACATGCACTTACTTAGGAAGCAAGTGTCCTGACTCAAGGGCTCATGTGTATCTTTCCTCTCAGTAAAGATGCTTATCTACTCGCTGTCTCATGCTTTCCCCTCCAATCTGAGATGGCTACTAATCTGGCAAACTCCCAAGACTCTTCCCAATTTTGGACATCAGTTGTGGTTTGTGGTAGTAATTGTTGTCATCCTTGCCATGATCAAGATAGGATGACTGAGTAACCCTGGAAACATGGGACATATATATGCAAACATACACACACACCAATAAGGCACAGAATATGATTTTGGTATCTAACTGGCACAGAGGGTACTCAGGTAGAGTTTCTTAGGACAGTCAATTCTTTCATCCTCTTTTTGTGATGGCAGGTATGATAGAAGACCTCTGTGTCTTTTAGAGGGATATTTTAAGCTTTTGTTGCAGTGACAATGCAAACTTTATGTATGACAAGCTTCATTTTTAAATTTTCCTATTCTCTACCCTCCCCACCCTCCACTTTAGGTGGACAGAAAAGAGATAGATAATTGGCCAAGGAATGTTATGGGCATAATAATCACAGAGCACCAAAAACCTGCCAGGCAAAAAGAAGACCTTGATGGATCAAGAGTAAGACTGGGACCAAGAAGGTTAGACCCAAATATCCAATTGGGTCAATACAAAACCAAAAGTAATAATGAGGAAAATAGGATTTTAAGGACAGAATATATCCCTTGAAACCACAAGGGACCCAGTTATCATCATTGTTCTCTGACTGGAGAGGATTCTCAACCAAGCTAGATCTCTAGGACATTCGTTAAACAATAGACCAAAAGTTTTTGGACCATCCCAGCCAGAAACTACCTTGCTTTCCTTTATGTGATGCTTAACTACTTTTTCCTGGTTTGTGAATTTGTATGTTCTCTATTTCCTGATAAATATTTCAACAGGAGATGAATAAGTGATAGAGATTAGATCTGTGATTTCATCAATATGATGAAACTATCTCTACCGATATGGGCAGGTTGGTACATTCTCTTTGATTGGAACTGCCCCGTGCACTGAGAAGTTAAGTGACTTGTCTTGGGCCACCCAGCCAGTGTATATCTGAAGTAGGATCTGAATGCCCTAAGGTCAGTTTTCTATCCTCTAGAGCAGCTATTCTCAAGATTTTAGTTCTCAAGACTCCTTTATACTCAACAATTATTGAAGACCCCAATGATCTTTTGTTTATGTGTATTGTATCTATGGATATTTACCATTTTAGAAATAAAATCTGATAAATTAAGTAACTAAATTTTCCAAAACAAAACAATTAATGAAGTCAGCATTCTTTTAAGGATTTTCGCATATTTCTTTAATGTCTGGCTTAATAGGAGACAGCTGGATTTTCACATCTGCTCCTGCATTCAATCTGTTGCTATATATGTATATGTGTATATACTATGCTTATGTATGTATGGAGAGAAAGAGAGAGAGAGAGAGAGAGAGAGAGAGAGAGAGAGAGAGAGAGAGAGAGAGAGAGAGAGAGAGAGAGAGAGAGAGAGAATTGCCTTGTTTTTACCTTAAAATGACCATGTCTTTTGCCCTAAGGGAGCCATATTCACCGGGCTGTGATATGATATTACACTGGTACCTCCAGCTCATTATATCCCAGATTAAGCTAATCATTTTTCTCGTGAAACCAGCCCAGTCCAGACCCTCATAACCTCTTACCTGGATTGCTCTAATAGCTTCCTAATTGGCCTTCTTGATCAAGATTTCCATAGTCTGGTTGAGGAAAATTTGATTATTTACTTTGGGTGAACACCATTCAGATGAATAAGATTTATTGGCAATAGTCTCTCCATTATTTCCTTACTCAGCTGGATATGGCTAGGCTGGATAGTTAATCTTCAGCAGATTAAATGATCAAGTCCTACAGTCAGTTTTAAGTGCCAGGGGCTATCTTTGTCCGGAGGTTCAGCAGTTAATCTCACATACAATATGTCTAAAATTGATCTTCCCTTCTCCTTACTTCCTCATTTCTTCTAGTAACCTAGACTTGAAATGTCAGAGATATCTTCTATCTCCCTTCCTCTTCAGACTCAATAATTTACCATGTGCTATTCATTTTCCCTTTGCAATGTATCTCACATATCCCCCTTCTTTCCATTTCCACTGACACTATTTAATCTTAGCCTTCATCACCTTAAGTTGGAACTATTGTAGTAGCCTCCTAAAGAGACTTGCTTCTCAACTCATCCTATTAGACTCCATCTACAGTAATGGAAATACCCCTGGGGCAGCAGTTTCTTCATCTGCATAAACAAAGAGTTGGATGAAATGACTTCAATTCCAAGAAATTATGAATCTATAAATTCCTTGAACTAACTGAATTTATAATTCCCTGAGCTGAATCTCTGCTATGATAGATTTTTCATTCCTTTTTCCCATTTCTGGATTCCCCACCCTAGGTTCTCTAGAAGTTTCCAATGATTTTCTATAACCCATTTCTATTTGTCTGTTTCTCTTTCTCCTTGCCCCAATATCCAAGTTCAATCCAAATTTTCACCTGTGCCATTTCCCCTAGGAAGTCATCTCCTGTCCTCATCTCTATAACATTATATCATCACCATCTACATGTTTATAATGCTTTAAAGTTTGCAAGATGTTTTACATATATCAGCACATTGATTTCATTCTTATTTTTGTATCTAACACATAATAGGTTAATTAATGAATACTTCTGCTTGTGGATCTCATTTGAGCCTCACAACATCCTTGCAAGAGAGGTATTACATGCCTTATAATTCTCACTTTTGAAAAAATTGAGTCTCACAGGAATTAAACGACTGTTCCATCATTGCATAGATCATAAGTATTAACATTCTAGCCACTATTCCATACAACATCATGGGTAAATCACATTTGTCATGTGCAAAGTGGAATAATGATACTCAGAGTACCAACTTCACAGGGTTACTATGAAGCTCAACTGTGATAATAGTATGTTAAGTCCTTTGCCAGCCTTAAAGCTATATGTGTTAGATGTTATTATCATTATTACTAGGAAAGATAACCTTGGGAATCAGGAAAGACAAAATTCAAATGCTGCCTCTGAGAAATAGTAAGGGTGCCAAGTCATTTAGCCTCCATATACCTCCAAGAAACTTTCTAAGACTAATTTAAAGATGAATTGCCAATTTGCATTTATTAAGGGATTTTCCACACCATAAATTCCCTAAATTGAAACTATAGGTCCAGACAGATCTATAGTTATCTATACATCTTTATATAATTATAACTACCAATTAATTACATCAAAATAGTGCTAGGAAAGTCACCATACAAAGATTGAGCTATCTCTTAAGAAAAGTGCTTACTTAAAAAAAAACCAAAAACTTCTATAACTTAACAATGTGTGTAGGGAGCTCTGACTGAGCAAAGTACCTCTACCAATGCTAATCAGCCAATGCTGGTGCCAATTTGCTGGAGGACAAATGTTCCTCACCTTTTTTGATATCATGGATATCAGTCTGAAAAGCTTATGGATTCCATCTCAAAATTATGTTTTTAAATGCAAGAAAAATAAAATAGATACAATTAAAAAGAAATTCTAATGTTAGTGAAAATAAAAGATGCAATTTTCTCCCCATCCAAGTTCATGGACTCCTCTGAAATCTGAAAGTCTGTGGACTTCAACTTAAGAATCCCAACTTTAGAGTGTTATATTGTCCATGAAAAGGTTAAATGATATGCCCAAGGTCACATAGACAGTATGTGTCAGAAATGGGATTGAACCAGGTTTTCGCCTAACACTCAGCAAAGCTTTTTATCGACTCTGCTGACTCTCAAGACAGAGAACCAATAGAGAAACAAGCTTTCATAAGCATACTGGGACAGACAATAGCTGTATTACTTACCCTAGTAATGAGTTATGGAGTCAGGGAAAATTCAGAGCCATCCATTTAAGCTCACCTAGAAGTCCTGGGCAAGTCAGGATCAAAACTCACAATAGCTGAATTACCAAGCCCTTGCTTAAATCTACCCAGAGCATAGGGTAAGGTAAGGTAAAGAATAGAAGAATTAAGTAGGAGGAAGACCTGCATTTTGAGTCATAACTCAATCACTGATCAGATATATGACCTTGCATGAGTGACTTAAGGTTGCTTGATTCTGTTTGAGTCTTCTATTTATAAAATAAGGATAACAATATCTGTAATATTTACCTCCTGAGGTTGCTGTGAGGATCATAGAAAACAATGTAAAGGACATGTAGTCATAAAGGGTTCTAAAAATGTAAGCTGATACACCAGGCTCAGTTCCATATCTTGCGATTCGAAACTTTCATAGCTAGGAAAGCCCTGCCTTTGAAAGGGTAGGCATTTAGTATGGAGAGGACACGAAGATAGATTGACAGGTAGGCAGTATGTATCTCCTGCAATGCTATCATAAACAACACAAATTCAAAACCCAAGTGACTCTGGCTCCCTGAGAAATTCAATTATCACCTCTGAGACACACAGCCTGGAGAGTGTCACACAGGTCTCTGAAGAAGTGCCTGTAATAAGAAAAAGAAGGTTTCTGTTTTATGAAGTTCTTGTAAAGCACTTGCTAGCATAAGGCAGATAGAAATGCTGAGATGTTGCATTGCTTTCTGTGGTCCGCTGAATTGGAAGAACAGACAAATAAAAACAAAACTGGCCCACTGAGGGAAGATGGAACATAGAGGGAATGGGAATGCATATAGACAAATGTCTTTACCCTTCCTCGCTCCTTCCTTCCTTCCTTCCTTCCTTCCTTCCTTCCTTCCTTCCTTCCTTCCGTCCTTCCATCCATCCATCCTCCTTTTCTTTCTTTCTTTCTTTCATTAATTTATTCTTTTTTCTTTCTTTTCTCTCCCTTTATCTCTTTTCTTCCTTTTTTCTTTATCTTTTCTTCTTTCCTCCCTCCCTTCCTTCTTTCCTTCCTTCCTTCTCTCTTTCTTTTTTCTTTTCTCCCTTTTTTCTTTCATCTCTTCCTTCCATTATTATTTCTTTTATCTCCCTTTTTTTCTTTTCTTTGTGAACCAGCATATAATTTCATTAGTGTAACTCTCTCTACCAATGCAGATTAGTATTTTTCACATATTCTCAGGAGAATTAGTGTATTATTTTGTATAGTCATTAAGTATATCCATATGATTTTTAAAATATGTTCGTTACAAAAAAAATCTCCCAAGTCTTAGGTCTTTTCACACTTCAACAGTTTATTACAACTGTGAATGCCTGAACCTGAGTTCAACTCTCAACCCTGCCATTTACTGCCTGTGTCAGTTTAAAGTCTCTGGGCCTCAGCTTTCTTTTCCATATGAGTAATCGCAGTACAGTAATCCTCAATACAGATTTCAATCCAAACTTGTTTTCTCAGCCTATACAGTTGCATACTCCTGAAAACTGAACCCACAGAATCCAACAAACATCTCAGAGTCCTTCCTCTGGTTGTCTTACGCTCAGTTATTACCAATGGCACACCCAGGCTCTCTCTCACTCTTGTTGCATGCCTAATGGTCCATTTTCTTGAGTCATACCTCTCATTAATGCCATTTTTTAAATTTTGCTTTTGTACACAACTGTTTTGTAGCCATTTGGTTTAACACTATTTTCCTTTGGGTGATTCTTTGAACTCTGCGGAGTCCTAGGATTCATGGACTAGAAGAATTCATTCCTAAAAGATTTCTTTCCTTTATTTGACCTTTGAGGTATAGGAAACCAGTGAGGAAAAGTAGATGAGAAAACTCCCTCTTTCAGTGAGTATCAGCAACTATTCTATAACTTAAAGTTTTAGGGCATTAAGTGCCTACTTTGTATAAAGCATAGTGTTTCCGGTACATTAACCTTTTGCCATAAGGCTTACCTAGGTATACTGATACAGCACTGTGGTAATTTTATTCTTTTTATTATTCTTTTGTAGCTTGTCAATTCCTTTATTTTTGTGCTGCAATGATTTCTAGGACACTTTCTATAACAGTAAAATTTAGTCATATGATGATCAATTCATTTTTCATCTATTTACTGATGTACAAATCAGTACATGTTTTGTTGACAAGGGGACAATCACAAACAATATAAGTCCACTCTCATGTACTCCTTGTCATTACAATAAGAAAGGCAAAGAAGGTGAGCTTTGGGAGTGGGATGGCAACAGCTGCTACCAGTAGATCTAAGCAGGGCTAGCAATAGTTATCGGAAAAACTAGTGTTTCTTTGCTGATGCGATTGACTGGTCAGCTCTAGAGAGGTCATCCTTGAAAGGCAAAGAAAGAGAGAAAGACATACTTAAGACCTCTTCGTGGCAGAATATTACTATTGAGGGAGGAATTTGATTTTCCCAAATGACTCTGCCTTTGTGTCAATGTTTGTGCTCCATTATGCTGTGCGTGACCTTGGGGAAGTTTGGTGTGCTGAGCTGTGGTTCTTAGCTGCCCAAGGTATTGAGAGAATAGAAAAGTAAAGTGTTTGGGGGGTGGTGATTCTCTGCCATAAGGTCAGCAGCAGCTGCATTCTTGTACTTTTAAGTGAATCCCTATTCTCTCTGAAATGCTTGTGTCAGACATTCCTGATGAATAACTAAGTGTAGTCTCTATCCTGGAACATATGAACAGGCTTTTGTTTGAAATGGACACTTTGATCATGGCATCAGTCAGTCAGATCTGTGAGATTTTTATAGAGGAAAATTTCCACTTATTTTGCAATTAGATATTTTATGTTTTCTTCTGTCTTTTCATTCTTTAGATTCTGTTTGACTGATTCTTGATGTCTCATAAAGTCATTAGCTTCTACTTCCCTGATTTTAATTTTTATCAGATTGTTTTCTTCAGTTAACTTTTGCATCTCCTTTTTCAATCTGTTCAATTGCTCCTTTTAAGGAGTTATTTTCTCCAGTTAGTTTTTGTACTTCATTTTTCCATTTGTCTAATTTTCTCATTTAGGTTTTGTCCTTCCTTTTCCATTTGTCCAATTTTCCCAGTTAGATTTTGTGCTTCCTTTTCCATCAGTATAATTTTCCTTTTAAACTCTTCCATGATTTTTTTCCATATTTTTAAAATCATTGGCCAGTTTTTCTTCTACTTCCCTAATATGACTTTTAAAATTCTTCTTAAACTCTTCCAGAATGCTCTTTGAGCTTGAGACTAGTTCATAATCCCTTCTGAAGTTTCAGATGTGAGTACAGTCTCAATGCTGACCTCTGTGGTATTTGTGTTTTGGTCCTTGCCCCCATGGAAAGATTCTATGGTCTTATCTTTTCTGGTTTGCTTCTTGCTCATGATGATAGCCCTTTTCCTGGCTTTTAAAGTAGACCTCTGCTTCTGGGGCACAGGGGGCTCTGTCTCACTGCTCTTGTGCTTAGAACTTGAGGCTTTGTGTATTGTGGCCTCTGGTTCTTTCATCTAGAAGCTAGAATGCTGTAGCTTACCTGGTACTGAGCTGGCTGATATCTCAAAGCAGAGGCTGGGTGAAGTCTTTCTGAGTTTCCCCGGAGTTACCCTGGAGCTAGCTGTGTTAAGTATGGGAGACGGGTGGTTTGGCCACAGGAGGTCTCCTCTCCTGAGCACAGGCAGGTTCAGTGGTTGGTGAAACCAGTTTGCACTAGTGTCTTCCCTATTCCTCTGGCTGTGCTGAGGTCCTGGGGACCTGGTGCTGAGGACTGCAACCCCAACCCCTGGGGCTCAGGATCTCCACGAGGCTTGCTGAGGTGGAACTGTCTGGGACAGCTCCAGTCCTGCACTCATCCCCTTCAGCCACAACAAGAGGAACCCCCCTTTGCAATTTTCCTAGTCTCATGGGCTGTTTGCCCCTTTGGCTGATCCCACTGTTTCAGGATCTTTCCTGGGGAAATATTTTATGGGTCTTTCAAGGTCAACAAGGGGAGAGGTAGAGCATTTACTGATCACTCTGCCATCTTGGCTCCCAGAAGTTCAAGTAGGTGACTTAAAGACATTTAATCTGTGGGCTGATAGTCTCAGAAGCAACTGCTGCAGTTACCTGGACTCTGTGGCTCTCTCTCATTCGCTTCCACTGGACTCCTGTCCTGGGCTGATATGCCCAAGATTCTACAATGCAGGCTGCTGCCTTAGACTGACTGGGGCTTCCTGCTCAGCCCCATCATGGCAGGGACCATGCTGGTACAGCCTGTGTGCTTGATTTCCATTTATTTTGAAGCAAAAGAGATGGTCCAGAACCCACTGGTTACATTTTCAATCTGTGGGACCCATAAAGACACAAATGATGTATGTGCCTCTAGTATGCCCTAAAGTTAAGACATAGGGGGAACTTGTGCCTTTATTCAGAATTCATGTCTCAGCAGCATCATAAATCAATATTCAGAAACTTAGATTTCACAAATGATATCACCCACCTGATGGCAATACTACTGCTAATAGTGAAGAACTTTTCATTTGTGTAAATGCTACATGTTGAGCATTCTTTTGAATAAGTCATGGTAGGATTGATTCTTATATATTATAGTAGGAAATTATGAAAAATAACAGATTTCATGATCAAACCCTACAATAGCTGCTCTGTTCTGAACTTAATTTAGTATTTATATTGACCTAGGATAAGGCTCTAGTCAATGAAACCAAGTCACCATAATAAAAATTAAGGAAGCAGAGTCTTAAGATCATCCCATGTAAGCAAAGGGGCATTGCCACAAGGGGCAGGCAAGCACAAGAAATGCCTACCCTATGATATCAACAAATCACTTTGGACATCCCAACATCTGCTTAGAATGTAAAGGAAAATATCAGTACTTTATGCTTTAGATTCAAGAATGAATATGATTGAATGTGACATTTAAATTCTTCCTAAAATAAATTCAAGAACTGTAATAGTAATTCACATCACCTCATGAGGATATTATCTCTTTCCACTGATGTTTATTTGTTGTCTGCAATTGAAGATGGCAAGGAAACTATTCTGCGACCAGTTCTCATCAGTAACCAACAACCCCTAACCCCTGATCAGGTCTGACTCATCCCCTAACTCTCTCACGATATCCATGAATAGACACAAACCAATAAAACCTCCATCAGAGACCCTACTCTCTTTAGACCAGAGAAAGCTAAACTTGGACTAGTGACTGAGGTCCTTTTCCAGAGAAGAACACACTGACTCCAAAAAAGGGCTACTAGAAATTTCAGGAATGATTTTCTTCAGGGTACCAAGTTCTACATGAGTTTTCTCAGACTTGCCAACTATAGGCAAATCATTTAGTCTTTCTAAAATACAGTCCTTCATCTATAAGACAATAATAGTAATATAACATGATATCCACAGTAACAAGTACCTCTCTTGCAAGACTGGTTTAATGAATATGCTTTGTTAGCCTTAATGCACTCTAGAAATGTGATTTATTCTTGCTATTTTATTCTTCTACTCTCTTTGCAATGGGATTCAGAAAAACAGATTCCCAGGAGAAGTGGTGATCCTCTAGTTTTCTTTTATATTAATGTTTTAAGGACCACTGTTTAGGTGGGTAAAATAACTTTTGTTGTTATTTGACTAAAACTGTCATATAAATGTATTTTCTATAGGCTCACTGGAAGTATCCTTAAAACAGTGTCAATAGCAGTTTGGACAATAGGGATGGCCTGTATAATGTAATGTAACTGTAAGTTATATTGCACCTCATCCTAGTCATACATTTTTATATACTTGACCAGGTCTCTATATTATATGTGTGTATATGTTTATATGTATATATGTGTGTATATAATATTAAACATTATATGTATTATATATAATAAAACATTTTGTCCCATATAGGCTGGAAATCATGATTATTTGGTATGGTGATATCCAAGGATATTCTGGATGTTTAAAAACAAATTCTCTGGGGAAAGAAAGTTAACAGGCTGCACTTTCAAGTTTAATCTGCCCTATTAACTTATCCTCTATTACTTTCTTAAGCTAGAAATCAACAAAACAATAAATCCCTTATTTGTAGCATTTGCCAGTTTCCAAGGTATAAATGCCCATATTGAAATTTTAACAATCACCTCTTCAAAGCCACTATGAACTGAGTACACCACACTTCTTCTGATATTTATTTTTGAAAATTTCTTAAGCTTTTATGAATTAGTGTTATGCCTATATGTTTATGGGTAATAATTCAATTTGTGATAATTGTCCAATATAATTATCAGAAAATTCGTCTGAGAAATTTTGAGGTCTCTATTTGTAGTATTGAGTTTTGTTGTCTGTTAGTCTATGAAAGACAGTGAGCTTCTGATATATATATATATATATATACACACACACATATATGTATACATACACACATACATACAAACACATATATACATGTATATAGCATGCATATATGTAATTTCAGTCACTTAGATATGTCTCATTAAAATTCAGTAAATATGAAATTTGTATAGCCTAGAGTGATGGATTTTATGGATTTATTTTTTACATAATCTATACTGATCACCAAGTCCAGGCTTTTAGGAGAGCAACCCTTCTGTAGTTTTTGGTAGCAATGACCTGATCCTATATTGCTTTCATAATCCTTTCTCTTTCAATATATAAATCCAAATGATTCATATTTTTCTATTTCTTTGTTGATAAATTCTTGACTGAGTTCATGCAAATATTGCCCATAGAAAGCCTTTGATTCCACTCTCAGATCTTTGTTATTCCATAGGAATAATTGAGAAGGAAACCATTGTAAGTTACATTAGATAAATCAATACCATGTGCCTGTTATCATTCTTTTCTATTCCTTTGTTGAGTGATGTGTATTTATTCCAACAGTATTTCTACAGGTTTTTTTATATACTCATAGGTATTCTAAGAGTTCCTATAAGTTTTCTTCCTCCTTGGCATAAAAGTATTCATCTTCTTATAGCTGCCACAGGGTGATTGACCCCATATTTCTTTAATATTGTAGTTTTTCATTAGGGTACTTTGCAAATTTGTTATGATCCATTTCATAATTTTCAAAGTGTACATTAAGACTTCAAGTGTTCTTCCCACTCACATTCAATTTTCAGTGTCAGTACAGCTCTTAATGTAACTATTTTCCTTGATGTATTTATGTCAATACGTCTTACCTAGAGTAGACTAAGATTTTTATTTGTAGGTATCATTTTCCTTTACTGGCTCAATGTGGCCTCCAGGCTTCAACTCAAAGCTGATAGGTAGAGAGATAGGCAGACAGACAGATAAATAGACAGATAGATGACTCTATATAAATAGATATTAAGCACTTACTATGTACATCCAGTCAACCATTACTTTCCTTTGATATCCAGGTGGAATGACCACAGGACACTGAACCCAAGAGCTTTGGAAATAGTTGTGTCTTCCAGACTATTAGTCATGTTTCCAGTCTAGGCTTTTCAGCCAACATCTGAAAAAGCAACTCCTATGGAGAAGAGGCCAGCCATCTCCTCCTACTGTCACCTATAGGGTAGACAAGCCAGACTAACAGAACCAATAAGACACCCCAAGGGAAAGATGGGAGGCAGCTTCTGCCAGGCAATTCAGAACACTGCTACCACCTCAACTATGATTTCCCCTGGACCCACGTTTTTATTATATTGATTTGATATCTTCCTCTCTCCATCTTCCCCCTTGGTCCAAGTTTTTTTCCCTAGATCCATGTAGAACAACTGTAATCCCTTTTACACATTAAATATCTTCCAATACTTGGTGACAGTTATTATGATCCCCACAGCAAATGTCTTCTTGTCGAGGCTAATCATTTCCAATCCAAAAATTCGACTAAGTATTTATTAAACATCTATTCTGTGCAAGACATTGTGCCAGACATTGGGGACATAAAGACAAAATCAAATAATCCCTGTCTTTGAATGTTACTTGGAGAGAATTATTGCATTTTCACTGACAAGTATTTACATGTTTCTTTGAAGGAGGAGAGAACACCAACACCTTGGGGTATCAGGGAAAGCTTTCCAAAGTAGATGGTGTAGGAGCTTATCCCTGAAGGAAGCCAGGGATTCTAAAAATCAGAAGTGGGGTGGGAATGTTCTGTGGAGGAGGTATAACCTGTACAATACATCAAGGCTGCAGATACAATGTCTATTTAGGAAAAGCAGTTGGGCCAGTCTAGCAGAAATGTAGAGTAAATGAAGAGGAATCATGTGAAACCAGTTTGGAAACTGAGACTGATGTCACATTACGAAGAGCTCTGAAAGCCAGACTGAGCATTTTTTGCTTCATTCTTGAGACAAAAAAGAGCCAATAAAGTTTCTTGATTAATAAATAGTCAGACTTAAACTTCAGGACTTTTTTTTATTAAAATTTTAATCAAAAATATTTTACTAATTTTATTAATTCCCCTTTCCTTTTTTACATTCTTGTCATTTCTCTTTGATTTCCCAACACACACACATACATACACACACACACATACACACACATACACACACATACACACACATACATACACACACATACATACACACACACATACACACACATACATACTACATAAAGCCTTCCTCAGTAACAAATAAGTATAGTCAAGCAAATTGAATCTCAATGTATTGGTCATTCCTGAAAATGGTTGCCTTATTCTCTATCACTTCTCCTCCAAGAATCAGGAAACGTGCTTCACTTTCATCTTCAGCAGTCATGGTAGGTCACTGAATTAGAGTTCTAAAGTTTTCCAGTCAAGACAAGTCAATAAGCATTTAGTAAACACATATCATGTGCTAGGTGGTACAGTGGGTAGAGTACCAGATCCAGCGTCTGGCCTCAGACACTTACTAGCTGGGTGGTCCTGGGCAAGTTATTTAACCCATTTTGCCTCAGTTTCCTCATCTATCAAATGAGCTGGGGAAGGATAAGGTAAACCATTCCAGTGTATTTGCCAAGAAAACCCCCAAAAGGGTCATGAAGAGTCTGAAACAACTGAAAATGACTAAACAATGTGCTTGGTCCTGGGCTAAGCATTAGATTTACAAAGAAAGACAGGCCCATACCCACAAGGAACTCACAATCCAATGGGAGGGGAGACAATATGCAAAAAAGCATGGTACAAAGCAAAATATGAACAGGATAGATTGGAATTAATTTCCAAGGAAGGCAGTAACATTAAGGTGGAAGGTCTTCACTGGATTTTCTACTAGTCTTCATCAGGTAAATGAGAATGTGCAGCTGGAAATCCTCGTGCCGTCATAACAATGCTGCCGGTATTTACTCTAGCCCAGACAAGCTATGTGCAATCCATCATGCTCCAACTCTGAGACCAAAGCAAGGTCATCAGACCTTGCAATTTCTACTGGGATTTTCTTCCATAAATAGGAATAAAGTTGTCATTAGCCATTATGGTACTTATTGGATGGGTACTACAGATGCATCTGGGGCAAAGCATCAGAAAAATTCCATTTGGGGACAGAAGAATGAGGTCCAAAGGAGAAAACTCAGACCTCAGAATAGAAATAGAAGGCTCAGGATAACTGGGCAGTGACCCAAGGACTTCATGAAGTCATTGCTGGAGGCTAGAAGGAGGACATGGCCAGGATGGGGACATGCTCACTGGGGCAATGACAAGAAACACAGAGGAAGAACTTCCTACTTTGATTGTTCTTCCTAAGCATACAATAAACTTAGTATTTTTAAAGGCAGCCAGTTGGTGTAAAAGACAAGATGCTGGACTTAGAAGCAGTTATGTTACCTTGGATGTTTACACATCATATGCTACTTAACCTTTCTTTCTCAGTCTCAATTTCTTCATATGGGGATAATAAAATCAAGTTCCTCTCAGAGTATGATAAGCAAATGAGATAAAAACATTTTAAAAACACCAAATTGCTATATAAAGGTTAGCAACTATCATTATTTCTACCTGCTGAAAAAAAATGAGTACCATCAGTATTCTTTAAATTTTGGCCCTAGGGCAAAGATCCCATTGTCCTGTCCTAGTTGTATCCCTGAAAAAAAGTCAAGGCTAAGGCATTTTATTGTCTAAAAGCAATATATTCCATGTTTAACTCAATAGCTTAAAGGTGCTTTTTTGTATCTCATACCAAACATAGACCACTGTTTCTGAATACTAGCACTTCCCCTTAATGTGAATGAGCTGGACTTTGCTGCAAAATATCATATGGGGAGGAGGTATCCATCAACGTCTTCCCATTTAAGGCGAGTGTCTTCTACAGTGGTAATATCAACTCAACTCTGAACCAGGCCACATGGTGACTTAGAAAACCACATACTAACTTTATCTTCTATTTTATTTTTATTTATTTTGTTAAATATTTTCTAATTCTACTCTGGCTCAGTCAGCATTCAGAGCTGTTACTGGCATCATGTGGCTGCTGGCCCTATATTTGACACCTCTGTTCTATAGAAAAGACACTTCCATAGTTCATGGAACTGTGATTTAGAGGCTAAGGGTAGTCTCTTCGCTGATGCAGATTACAACCCTTTTCCAAAGTAGTTGATGGTTATTGAGACTTGCTGTAGCCCTCTAAAAATCTGTAACCCTGTAAGCAATCCTAGTGATGAGCTAAATTAGTCTTCAAGATAGTAGATATGCCAAGGATCACTGGACCCATAGTCAGTGTGCTTGCAAGTAGGAAGAAACTACCAGAAATGTATAGGACACATAATATAATAATGATAATACTATATAACTAACATTTATATAGTGCCTACTACATGCCAGGTACTATGCTAAGTGCCTTTGCAAGTATTATCTCATCTGATCCTCATGACAACCCTAGCAGGTAAATTGCTACTATTATCTCTATTTTACAGATGAAACTGAAGTAAACAAGGGTCAAGTGACGTGACAAGGTCACACAGCTATAATCCTAGTTGAAGTCTCCATCACCTCTTGCCTGCACTACTGCAATAGCCTGCTAATTTACCCTTGCCTCAACTTCCACATTTCCAACATATCCTCCACTGAGTCACCAACTTGATTTTTCTAAAGCATAGATCTGACCATCTCACCTCCTTGCTCAGTGAATGTCAGTGGCTCACTATTATCTCCAGGATCAAATAAAAAGTCCTCTGGTTGGCACTTAGAGCTCTTGGCAATCTCTCTACCTTTTCCAGACTTTTTATTCTTTATCCCTCTCTATACATTCTATGATTTAGTGGTAAGGTCTACATGAATTCCCCCAGACAAAACACATCGTCTCTCATCCCTGCATTTGTATGACTGTTTCCCCTGCCTGGAATGTTCTTTCTTCTCTTAATTTTCCTGGCTTCCTTCAAGATTAAGCTCAACCTCCCCATTCCCCCCATTAGAAGGCAATGGCCCCTCTCCCCCAGTTAATAATACTTTTCCCATTCAGATTATTTCCATCTACTCAAAAATATCTCATATGTATCTAGTTATTTACATGCTGCCTTCCCATTTCAAATATAAACTCCAAAAGGATAGGGATTATTCTCAACTTCTTTTAGTGCCTATATGCTGCCTGGTCCATACTAAAGGCTAAAGAAATGCTCATTAATTAGATTGACTATGCTTTCACCATTTTTATATATACTAAGACTTTAATAGACCATTTTTTCCAGCAATAAGTGTATATAGGTAGTCATGCTGTCATGGATGGAGCTCTGATGTCATCTGCTCAGTATTTAGAATTGTGAGCTTGTCTAAAACCTTGGAGGAACAGTATTCACTAATGCTACCTTGAGCTGTCTGTCACTCAGATGCTGGCCCATGCTCTAAACTTCCTTCCCCCTCCCCCCTCAATCCCTGAAACATCTCACCTCCTCATACTAATCAAATTGCATCAGTAACTTCTATATACCCAGATTGGCTAATATGTTGAATTGGATGTGAAGGGGACATGGATGCACATGGAAACTACTTTAAAAATTTGAGCCATTTACAAACCATCAACATAAGTCAGCTGTCCATAAAGGATAGAATGCCTTTTATGGGGAAATTAGGTTATAATTCCAGGAGGGAGTCATCAGTTACCTTGGCCTCACTTCATACAGCAAACCCCAAAACTGTTTTCAGGAAAGTCTTGCTTAGCCCAGTATCTTGAGGAGCTTACCTTGACCCTCCAAATTTGGGTTTACCTGAAGACTTACATGAGAAACAGGAACATATTCTGAATGTTCTTCTGAGGCACCTGCTCTTTGCTCATTCTCAGCAGAAGAGCATGTATTTGCTAGCACTAAAGCAGGTCCCTGCTGCTGTGAATGAGATCACGGGGACCTATGTTACACAAGGTTTATTGAATGGATGGGTCCACGCTGATAAACTCTGACATGAAGGCATTCTTACCCTGAGGCCTTGGCAACCACAGAACCATATTACTATCTGGCACTGGTCTTTCAGCTACATCTCCTGAGAAGTCAGTCAAGATCCAGACAGAAGAACTGGTCATTCTTTGTCCATTGCATCTGGTGAAGTGGCATTGTCTAACATTCTGATATTTTTAAAATTTATTTTATTATGAGTATAACGATAAGTAAAATAACATTTTACTTCTTCTAATCAGCCAAAATTTGCCTTTTTATCATCTCCCACCCCTTCCTGATAGATAATAAAAAATTGTGAACAGGTATAGTCAATCAAACAAATGTCCACATTGTCCATGTACAAAAAAAAGATTTGTCTCACTCTGCATTCTGAACGTTTTACCTCTCTATCAGGAGGTGGGTAGCATGTTTCATCATTAGTTTTCTGGAATCCTGGTTGATCTTTACTCTGATAAGGGTTTAGCACAATAGTATTCCAATATATTTATATACCATAATTAATTTATCGATTCCCCAGGTGATGGGCAGTCCCCCAGAATCCCATCCTTTGCCACCTCAAAAAGAGATAAATATTTTTGTACATTCTCAGCATTTGTTTTACTTAGGACTCATCCATCCCTTGAATTTTCCCTTATTCTCTTCTCCCCTTTTCCTCCTATTTCTCTGTTGAGTGAAATGAGTTTCTGTATCAACTCCCCATCCCCGTATATATGTGTGTGGGTGTGTATGTATATATGTGTATATGTGTGTGTGTACATATATATGTGTGTATATATATATATGAGGTTCTTCCTTCTTTTGATCACTTCAGATGAGAGGTTCAAATATCAGCCCTTTCCTCCCACCTTCTATTTGTATAGATGTCTACTTGTGCGCTTCTGATCGTGTGAGGTAACTTTTCCTAAGCCTTCTCTCCCTTCCCTCCCTCCCCACCCCCAGTGTATTCTCTCTTAAGATCATCAAAACATTACAGAACTCCCAGGCCCTGTCTAATTGGACCCTCTCTATGTACCCTGAAAACTATAACAATGCTAAGGAAAAGCAAAACAAAACATTTCAGTGTCCAAAGAACAAGAAAGAGGATTGCATGAGAAACTGTGAGACTGTTAGTATGTTTTTAAACTATATACTAAGTTTAATGAGTCACAATAAAGTCACTGTTTCTTCTGTGTGTTTTTAAAATATTTTGATGTCTTTTTTTGCATTTCTGCAATTATCTACTAACTCACACACACACGCACACACACATCGGTAACTACCGCAATCCCCACATCCCCACCACCATTCCCATTGGAACCTTCCCCAATTCATTGTTTTTACATATGTGTGTGTGTGTGCGTGTGTAACAAACAAAACAGATCCACCTATGGGTCATGTCTAAAGTCATATTATCTCATCTCACAGCTCCCGTCCCTCTCTCTGACAGGAGCCAGCAGCATCCTTCCTCGTCAGTCTCCTAGAGCCATGACTGACAAGAGATCTGATAGCTTTCAACGTGGTTGTCTTTTACGTTTCACGGCCGTCGTGTCAACTGTTCTCATGGCCCTGCTCCCTTCGCTCTGAACTCGTCCTTTGTTTTTCCACACCTGCTGGCGTAACACGGAGGCAGGCACACAAAAGGGCGGCCCCTTACTTGTTATGCTAGAAGGTTCATAGATACGTGAGGAATGTAGGCCAGGGACTACTAGGGTACAACAGGCCTAAACTTTGCCAACTTCAAACCATTATTTAAATGTTGTTGTTATCATTATTTCCCCGTTATGCAGTAAGGGGAAGAACCAGGCCTTGCACCCTTTCTCCCCTCCAGTTGCATCTCTTTTTTAACATCTCTGCTCCAACAACATCATGCGTTCCCCAAGATAAACTCGCTGTCTGAAATCTCGTTCACCCACATTGTGCCCTTGGCCTTCTATCTCCCTCCTCTATTTTTTTAATTTTTAGCTTTTTTTTCTCTGTTGATTCCCCTTCCCTTTCTTTTGTAATTTCCTTGAGGGCAGGGAGTGTCTTTTTTTTTTCTTATTTGCATCTCCTGTATTAAGTATGGTATCTGGCACACAGAAACCATTTAATAAGTGTGTATGTAATTGTATTGTATGATCAGGTGTTAACTATTTTTTTTAGTCTTTGTGTGACCTCATTTGGGACTTTTGTGGCAAAGTTCCTTGAGGGATTTGCCCTTTCCTCTTCCAGCTCATTTTATAGGTGAATAAATTAAGGTTAGCGGGATTAAGTGACTTGCCCACAGTCACACCACTATCACGTATCTGAGGCCAGATTGGAACTTAAGGAAACGAGTTCTCCTGACATCAGGGCCAGAGTTCTGTCTACTGATCACCTAGCTGCCCATATTATATTGCTATAGTTTCCTAAGAGAAAGCATGACAGATAAATACCAAATATACCGTAGTACAACAACCATAACAAAAAACAACAGCTTCCTTGGTGGGAGTAGATGTGGCATTCTAATTTAGGAAAGTTTCCTAGAAAAGGGACATTTTGCATAGAATTTGATCAGAGATGTTGAGGAAGGAGAAGGGGGAGATTCACTCCAAGGGGAATTGTGTAAATGTTCAATAAATAAATGAGCTCTTATTCCATGCTTCCTATGTGAGAGGCACTGGTACAAAGAGAATCTCATGTGACCCTCACAACAACCCTTGCAGGTAGGTTCCATGATTATCCCCATTAGATCAAAATTTGATCTCAGATCTCCCTGACTGTGGGCCCAACCTTGCATCTATTATGCCACTTAGATGCCTGGCTAGGGATTTAAAAAAGCAGAAAAGTGACGTAGTGAATAGGTATTTGAACAGGTCAGTCACAGTTCATGCAATGTGGAAGGAAGAAAAGATGTACTCCCTTTACCCTCTTGGTTTACAAATGGCTACTTGGTCACTCCCAGCTAATCAGTTAAGTGTTCAATGCTTCTTTCCAATCTCCCCTTTATCCCTACCCCTGTAGCCTCCCCACTGCCACATTGACATAAAACAAGATTTAGCATGTACATTAAACTGACTCTCAGGCTGGAGTTTCTCAATGGATTTAGTTAGTAAGGAGTATGCTCTGGGGCCCATGATGGGCTATAGGCTTCCTCACCTGCTTCAAGCATCTGGGAGGGATTCAGGAGATAATGGATAGAAAACCCTCTGAGCTCTTCTGCTAAAGCGCTGGCGAAGCCCCAAACACAATAAATTCTGCACCTGCAATTATCTGCAGCTGCAAAGCTGGAAAGGTGAAGAGGAATCAGTCACTCCCTCAATTAGCTAATTGCAGGCACTGTTGGCCAGTGACTGGATGAGATATTCAGCTGCATACTTGTCCCTCAGAACTGTGAGATGTTAAAGGCACCCTTCATCAGATATAAATGCAACAATTCTCCCCACTCCAGTGTCCCAAAGGTACCCTATAATGGGGTATGAGAACGTCCTGGCTAAAGCTATTTCTTGGAGATTCATAAAGAAACACAGGCTTGTCATATGATCCCTGTGATATAGAGAAATCATTTTACAGATGTTTCCCCCATTTTACATATAGAGAAACAAAGAACCAAAGCAGATAGGTGACTTGCCTATGGTTGAATAGATAGTAAATAAATAACAGAGCCAGAATTTGGACTTCAAATCCAATCCTCATTCCACTGCTCAATGATGTCTCCTGCAGCCATCTAAACCTGTTATATTGGATGTGGAATTCAGACCTCAGGTACTGTAGAATGCCAGGGCTGAAAGGAATTTGGGACCTTGAAAGAGCCCCCAATCTATCTCCCCGACTCTAAGCAGGCCAATTTTTGGATCATTGTGTATAGAGGAGAATTCAGTATTACAGAGAGAGATGAGATCTATGCTGTCACCAAGGTAAGAACTCCAATGCAGGTTGGCATCTTTTCCTCAAATTATGTTCTTAGAGAAATGCCCAGAGGACCAAGAGATTAAATTACTTGCATGTGTCAGAGGTAGAAACTTGAACGCTAGTCTTCCTGGTTCCAAGACAGCTTCTTTCTCCCGTATGCAACACTGACTCTAGGTGAAGGGTTTAACCAACTTTTAAAAAAAAAACATCAATGAACAGCATTAAGCTTTGTGTGGCAAATGACTGTATTTGCAGCTGTTTGGAGCCAGGGTTTCTACTTCTATATCCAAGGTCTTCTATTAATAGCATTTCTGTGGGCATTTTCAGGTTTACAGAGGTCTTTTCCTCCTAACTACCCTGAAGCATAGAAGTAGGTCATCACTGCCAATTTACAGATCCAGAAAATGAGGGTCTTATAGAGGAAACTATTTGTCCAAGATCAAATGGTGGATCCAGGATTTCAGTCCAAGTCTCTTGATTCTAAGGTAAGTTCTTGGCCTTTGATACCATGCTAGGTGGTGCAGTTGAAAGAGTTCTGGGTTTGGAGTAAAAGAAGATCTGCATTCAAATCTGACCTCAGACGCTCAGTGACTCTGGCCAGGTCACTTAATCTCTGTTTGCCTCAGTTTCCTCATCTGTAAAATAGGACTAATAATCACACCTCCCTTATGGGGTGGTTGTGAGGATCAAAAGAAATAATGGTTGTAAATGCTTACTGTGGTGCCTGGCACTGTACACAGTAAGCGCTATCTAAGTGCTAGCTGTTGCTATTGTCTTTATTATTAGTAGTAGTTCAAATTTAGCCTTAGATACTCACTAGTTGTGTGACCCAAGGCAAGCCACTTAACTTCTGTTTGCCTCAGTTTCTTCATCTGTAAAATGGGGCAATAAATCGCATTTACTTCCCAGGGTTGTTGTCAGAATCAGATGGAGCCTGACATACACATTAGGTCCTTCATAAATATTGGCTGTTATAAATATCATTGAGCACAATTACTATTTTTATTACCACACAAATGCTCAAGAAATACTTGTGTAATGAATTGAGACTTCATGATCATCTTCCCTTACCTTTTGTGGTTCTTAACAGTTTTACTCTTCAGAAAGTCTCCAATTTCCCTTCCGCTAGTAGCCATTTGTGTCCCTGCATAGTAATAAAACCACTGGCGTATTTATATCATCTTTCTTCCAGTGGGCCCCAAGTTCTTTCCTAGCTGTATTCTCCTTCACCTTACAGTCCTGCAACTCACCCTCCTGTTGCACAGAAAATTAATTTGGTCTCCAGAGCAGATCATCAGTATAGGACCTTCTTGAACCCACACTTCCAAATATTTGACCCAAGAAGTTAATCACCCACTTCATTGGGTAATTCTGTCAGACCACATGGCCAAATGCTCAGTCCTCCAAAGCAGAGTGGGTATACAGAGTGACACATTTACATTTACTTGGGGAGAGATACACTGGCACAGAAGACCCTGGGAGGACCATCTGGCAGGCCTCCCAAGCCACTATACATCCTTTCCAAGCAATGGCAATTCCAAGAAGGAACTCCTCTCTGCCACACCACGGCACATTCCAATAATCCCATTTATAGCACACACACAAAGATTTCTCCTAACCTAATTTCATGGTTAAGTGGAGCATTTTCAGAGATTTCTCAGAACAGAACTAGAGATCTTGTAGAATTTCTCTCCTTGCCCTCAGAGCCTCTAGTCACATTCCTTTAACAATATAGTGCTGGAGGAGGCTCAGCTTGAAATCCAGGACCTGGGAAATGGTTTCACTGTCAAGTTTACTTTTTAGTTTGATAGCGGCCAAAATTTTCTTCGGTCCCCTCTTTGGGGTCTTGGGATTGGTCTCTCCAGTTTAGAGTGGCGGAGTGGAACATGATGGAATCCTCAGCCCATATGTCTAGACTTGTTATTTGGTGGAAATATAACCCCCTCAGAGGCTGACATTTTAGAAAAATAAAAGGAAGTAAACAAATACATCAGTGTCTTCCCTCCACCTGTGTTCAGTTTTTCCTTAGGGATCAAAAGGAAATACAGAGATTTACTTCTTGTCATTTGGCTGAAATATGTAGAAAGGACATTGGATTTCGTTCCTTCTCTCTGCTAATTATTTCCTATGTATCCTGTATATAGCTTGCTTTTTATTTATTTGTTTGCAAATTGTTGGCCCCATTATACTGCAAAGGCAAGGACTATCTTCTGCCTTTAAAAAAAAAAATTTTCCAGGTCCTTAGCGTGGTGCTTGGCATATCGTATGCTCTTAATAAATGTCTATTAATTGATTTATGTGAAGTCAAAAGACAGATTCCAATCCTAACTCTGACATTTACTATCTGTACAGGGTTGAATAAGTTAATGCTTTTATTCTGTCTGAAGTTGGGTGAGTAGCTACCAATCTCTGGGTGTCAGTTTCCTTGCTAATAAAATGAAAGATGGGAATACATGATTTCTAATTCTAAAATCCTATGTTCCTTCTATCATCTCATGCTCTATTGATTCTCTGACTTACACATTTTGAAGTTGGATGGGGATACTCCAGCCCATGATATATAATTTGTCCTTTACCAGGAATCATCTCCCAACCCTATACTTTCTATCTGGATCTTTCTTTAAATATTTCTAGAGTAACTGGCCCCCTATACCAAATGACTGGAACAAGCTACATATTTAAAAAAGACTCTTCCAGAGTCTGATAGCAACATTGACAATGCATTTTTGTGCCCTAATAAAATGCACCAAGATAGCATGATATAATGAAAAAGTCTTGTGTCAGAAAAACCTGGGTTCATATTGGCTATATGGCCAAGAATAAATCTCTTAATCTCTCAGTATCTCTTGAAGTTTTGGGGTTTTTTTTCAAATTATGCATAGCAGATGAGCTGTTGATCTGTATTGGTGGCAGGACTCTTCTCACCAGAAGTACTTTAGACTAATGGGATCACAGGACTGGAATCGCTTCTCCCCTTCGCTCCCCCAAAATATGGTAAAAATGCATATATCCCTAAAAGGTGAAATGCATTAATATCTACAGCAGCAAACACTGACTAAATATCTCTTTTCTTCTCAGCACTGTTTAAATGTATCATCATTTTGTGCTGGGAGTAAGGTATGGCTTGGGAATAAGGGTGGATTTGGAGTAGATGTTCCATATTTATCTGTTGCTTTTCAGTGGCAAACAAGACCCTTTGGGGCCACAATTATCATGTTATGAAAATGCCAGAGACAAGCTTTTTCACTTCCCAGTTGTGTCCAGGGTTCCTCCTGCTTTCTTTCTCTCCCACCACAGCCCAAGGTCACCCAGTATGCTCTGGCCCACTATCCCAAAGCCAGGCTGGCAACATTTGCTTCTCAGGATGCTTGGAGTAGCCTGAGGTGCTTTGTCTCTAATGCTATTGATTTGAGTCCCCACCTGTTGTGCTCCCCCAACCCCATAGCCCCAAATGGAAAGGTCTTAAATTCCTTTAACCTTTGACATCAATTAACTTTTATAATAGAATATTTACTTTGAAGATACCATAGAAACATGTATAAGCATTTTTATCCACCATCACCACCGCCATCTTGGGAGTACCCTTCCCCTGTCCCACCTTGGTTTCAGAAGAGAGTGGACTCAAACCTAGGACATTCTCAGCACCACATTGGTGTAGTCATGCTCACCCACAGATACAGCCTGACTCTGGATATGTCCTCACTTACCACTGGGCTGAGTTCCAAATGTTACTCCTGGTTCCTTGGGGCATAGATGTTTAGCTAACTTCAAAAGTCAGAAGTTGGACCACTCCACACCCAGATACTTGATTCCGACTCATAAGGTTGGACTCACCTAAAATAGAAAAGAATAAACAAAAGGCCAAAAATAGAGGCCATTGTCATAAGCCACAAGGCTTCAGAGGGGAGAAAGCCTGAGGCCTCTCCCTTCAAAGCATTGTCTTTCCCTAGACATTATCAGTAAAAGAGAGAAATGAAGCAACTGAGATTCAATCCAGGTACTTTGCCCGTATGCCAGAACTGATATATGTGTGTGTGTCTGTGTATTCGTATGTATTTATCTGTGTGTATATGTATATGTGTATACATGAATATATGTCTATATGTATATGTGTATGCATATGTGTGTATTGTATGCATATATGTGTGTGTATATTGCATACAGGTACATGTGCCTGTATATGTGTGTACATGTATATATACATATATTACATATACATATGTGTACATGTGTACATATACATATATACACATACATTTGTGTATGCATGTATGTGTGGATATATATTTGAATTTATGTATGTATATATACAAACACATATTCATACATTAATATAATACAAAGTGCTATAACGTAACATGTTATAATATATCATGTCATATTATTATATCATATTATATTGTATTGTATGACAATATCCTCAACTCATCCTACAATTGCTAGGTTCCTGTACCATTTCTGTGGTTACCAAAAAGTTTTCTTTGACTAAGTGGAAGGGAAGAGATGTACTATCCCTCTAAAAATATTTCTCCTTAATTATAAATAAATATATTCTCTTTTGGCCCAAAGTCTTCTCTTCATATTGTCTTAGAACAGTTTATTTAGATTTCTCTTTGGTCCCAGCATTTCTTTCTTTGTATTTTACTAGGCTATGTACAGGTCAGCCTCCTACCAGAGAATAAAAACACCATGAGGGCAGGAGATAAGCAGTTTTTTCATGTTTGTATTCCCGATGCTGCCTGCACCTCCCAGGTAGTAGCTACTTAGTTTTTATTGAACTGACATGAATTGAGTCTGTGTATCCATTTGATGCTAGTTTTTCAAATCACTTTCAGCTTACCTTTATTCCTCAACCCAAATCCAGGGCTAAAATATTAAAAAAAAATTGTTTCTGCAAGAGTAGGGTCACAATCCATGGTGGGTCCTCCAAGTTTAAATACTCTCTAAAGCCACTAATTTGAACTCTCTGATGTTAGCTTATTTGTTTATCTTAGATGCTAATTTCCTTGAGAGCAGGGTCTACATCACACTTTATGAATCATACTCCATTCACATGTGCATGAATGTTTAGTATAAAATCTTTATAATAATAGAGATCCTAGATACTACACACAAAAGATAAGTAAAGGTTTATGATAATCCATCCTTTTTTAAAGACTCTGCAGTTGTCAAAAGTCCTACCTGGTATGGAGGAGAAGGGCACTGAGTTTGGAATCAAAGTCATTGGATTTGAGCCTTAGGTCTGCTACTTATTAGCTGGATGACTGTCTGTGATTCCCCATTTTACACTGAGTAAACTCTCTTAGGTCTCTACCAGTTTTCAAATGATGATTCTCAAAGGTGCAAAGAGTCAGTAGAACATGAAACTATGTTGGAAACCATCTATTCTAAGTTCCACATTTTACATATGAGGAAACTGAAGGTCAAAATGAAGAAGCAACTAACCTAATATTATATGGCTAGTTGGTGAATGCATAGCTAGGTGGCACAGCGGATAGAGTACAGGAGTCAGGAAGACATCTTCCTGAGCTCAAATTGGATCTCACACACTTATTAGCTGTATGACGCTGAGCAAGTCACTGAACCCTGTTTTGACTCAGTTTCCTCACTGTAAAATGAGCTGGAGAAGAGTAGCAAACCACGCTGGCATCTTTTCCAAGAAAATCCCAAATGGGGTCACAAAGATTCAGACACAACTGAAAATTACTGAACAAAGAATCAGCACTAGAGTATAAAGTTCCCAGCTGACCTCTCCACTAAACCATGTTCTCCCTAGGCCAGACACTATTATTTTAATTTTACACCAAAGGAAAATGTGAAATTTACACATAAGGAAAATACAAATGCAAAAAATAATTGAGTTGCCCAAGGTCACACAGCCCTAGCACAAGAAGTCAAAACTAGGCCTCTGGCATGTAAATTTGAGGAAATTATTTGGTCCATACCACAGGCAGATGACCATACAATAAAAGAAGTGAGACCCAAGAGAATTTATCAAGCATTGCTGACCCCATCCTAGACAAGGGTTAAAGCCACAGTGTTGTGGGAATGGTCTTGATTCTGTGCATAGCTTTGGATTTCAGAATGCAGGGAGGATAAAGTCAGCCAATCAGCAAGAGTCTGGCTTGCTCAGATCCAACCTCATTATGAAAGACTTTCATTAGTGGAGACCTTTTCCTTTAGTGATCATCAAGAAGAGACTTCTAGGAGCTGTTGAGAAGAGAGGAAGGGTCTTAGGACTACTGGTTTCATTTTCTACTAAACATTCCATTTCTTATCTCCTGTCTCTCACTTCCTCAAACTCGGATGGCAGACAAGTGTGGCTACTCGTTTTGACTATAAATGACCTAGTTCAAAATGTATGATTTTAGAGGTTCAAAGAACAATAACCCCTCTTCATCTGTCTCTTCTCTCTACCACATCCCAGCCCCCTTCTCCTCTCCTTACTTGATCCCCACCTCTTGCTCTTAAAGATAGAAAGGCAAATCATCTTGCCAAGTCTTGAGAAATGTGTTTCTTCTCTTCCAAGAAAAGAGGTAATTTTCAATTCATTTTGAGGGAGGAACCAGAGTGAGAGATCTGGGCAGCTTAAGCCACTCCTTAGGAGTCCTGGTCTCATCGCGCGCGCACACACACACACACTATGAAGCCTTCCAGACCCCCACACAGAGATTCAAAGGTAAATTGCAATGTCTTGGAAAAGGCTAAGGACCACATGGTCTAGTGATTTGATCCTCCAACTTTCTCAGTTCACAACCTGCCTCTTTCACTGACTCCAAATTATGGAAAGGGAAAAGTTTAAAAAAAAATGTTTTTTCACTAGAATCAAATCACAGAACTGAAATTCTGATGAGACATCAGTGAGGGGGAGTATCAGGAAATAAATTTGTGCACCAAACAAAATTACGCTTATTATCATATCCTTAACATTAATAATTCATGAAAGCAGTTCTTGGACCACCAGTGTTGTCCTGACCACACTTTGGAAGCTTCTGTCTTAGCAGGAAAGGGATCTCAGTTCTAATATTTTGCTTATGTGCTGAATGACCTTGGACAAATTGAATTCTAATAATCATTGTACTAACTGACATATACAGCACTCTGGAGTTAGCCAAATGCTTTAAGCACATTTTCTCACTGAATCTCAGAATGATCCTTTGAAGCACGTGCTATCCATAGCATTATTCCTACTTTACAGGAAAAAACAAAACAAAACAACAGAGGCTCAACAGGGTAAGTGAGTTACCCAGGGTCTCCCAGCTAATAAATGTTAGCAGCTGAATTGAACCTCTATCTTCAGAATAAGTTCAGCACCCCAGCCACTATTCTCTGTTTCCTCCTTTTCACCTTCAAACCTGTTTTCAGCATTAGCAAAATGGAATCAATTGCTATATCCACTATAGTGGGAAAGGGTTCAGTGGTAAGTGAAAGTGGTTCACAGGGAAAGTGGTTCACAAGGAAGAAAATATTTCTGAGTGTAAAGTGGTCAAGACCCAGCCTCTTCCACTAACTAGTAATTTAATTTAACCTGGAATAAATGAATTCATTCATTCAATGAATTGATTGGAAAGCATCAGGGTTTGATGGAAAAGGCTTCTGTCTGTGGAGACAAAAGGTTTGGGTTCAAACACCAGCTTAAGTATTGACTACTTGAATGACTCTGGAAAAGTCACTTACTTTATCTGGTCTGTTTCCTCATTTATAAAATGAAATATTTAATCAGTGGTTTCAAATTCAAATAGAAAAATAGGTCACTAAACCCTACATGAGGATCACTGCAGGCTACATACTCACTTAGAAAATTATATATTAACATCATTTATGTTCTATTGTACTTTCATTTATTTTGTTAAATATTTCCCAGTCACATTTTAATCTGATTCCCCATGGGGGAGTTTTGCAGCCAGGGTTCATGTTGGATACCTCTGGATTAGATAATCTCAAAGATCTATTCTAACTTTCAGAGAGTAGAAGGAGGATAGGTCATGGTAAAGCCGAGGAGGTTTCTGAGAACACCCAATGCAGCACTCTGAACCAAGAGGTGTCTAATCAAGTCTAGGGGTTGAGAGGAGTGAGAACTTCATCATAATGAATGATAGAAAAGTTCTTTAGAGAGGCAAGAATCCCAGTGTGGAGGGTGGGAGGGTTTTGTTGTAGGGAAAGTGGTCAAGAAATGTCTTTCCTGCCATTGGGATGCCAGAGGGAAAGGAAAGTAATTAAAGTCTTACAAAATGACTTTTTATAATAAGACACAAAGGGATTGTCAAAGAACTTAGCAGAACTTGGCATTGGATGCACAATAGATAGTCCACAGATAACTGGTGAGTGACCCATTGATTTATAGACTGGTATAGAGCATTCAGGGAGCAAAACTTCATGAGCGGGGCAACTCCTCTCCTGGTAGGCACTGAATGGCTCTCCTGGCCACAAGGACACAAATCTGTAGAGGACACATTATCACCAAATCATGGAGGTGACAGTTCTTCCTCCCCTCATAGACCTGAGCAGGGCTGGTCAGTTCCAGACTGAGGTGTGAACACTGATATTGTGAAAACTTACTTTGGAAACTTTGAGCTCAGGTCCTAGCAGGATGAGTCCTCCCAGTTCACCTTGAAAGCTTATTTATTTATAGCATTTCTCCATGTGGGTGAAAGGGCTGAGATCTCAATCAGCCTGGACAACATTTCTCTTTATTCCCTTTGGTAGCTATAGAGCAGTTCTGGGAGAGCCAAAGTCAATTGCCATCAGAAATGCTCTGGTGTAAGCTCTCCTCAGCTACCCAGGGAAGGCTTTATTTTCTGTTCTGGGATGGAAAAATAACTTAATGTCAACCTGTGGCACCCATACCTTTAGTGGGGATGATGCCATGTAACTTGACCCCACTGCAGATAATTCATGTATATCTTCTGACTGCAAGAAAGTGTAGTTTGTCCAAGGTCCTTGCTGCTTTCATTCTGACCATTTAATGGGCTCCTTAACACATCTACCCACTGCATCTGGGGCCATCTCCAGTCATTTTGATCCGTCTTGCCACTGGATCCAGATGGCTCTGGAAGAGACAGTGAGGCTGGTGACTCTGCACAGCCCCACCTCACTTAAATCCCATTCACTTGAAAGTCATGACACCACCCTCCTGAGATCATTGGCCCTCTTGGTGAAAAAGAACAAGCCACAACCACAATAATACTTCTACCAATGAGAGAACAAAAGAGAAAATGAGGAAGTTTACATTCATTCATGAGTCCGTCTAGGACAGCACAATTCACTGTCAAGGCTACAACTCAAACAAAAGGAAACATTAGCCCTGTCAGTGTGACTGATGGTGTATTGGGATTGGGTGGGGGGTGCTAATTTGCGCAAGGGTACATAGCTAGATTTAAAAGGTTAATTGTCTTGGTTCACCATTTGAATAGACATTTAAGAATAACTTTTAGCAAATTGTTGCCTAATTAAACTCCATGGTCTAGAAGTCAATAGATCAGAGACCTAGAGCTATAAGAGACCTCAGAGGTCACCTAGTTCAACCAACTCATTTAACTGATGTCAAAAGAGACTAACTTATCTGCTCAGGCGGGATTTGAAACCAGGTCTCTCTGAGGCCAAGCCTAATATTCTATTACGCTGTCTCTTTTAGGCTAAGACATTTCTAAGATGCTTCTAATAACCAAGTGCTGACTAGGTCTTTGTCTTTTCGATTTGGGATTAGTCCTATGGTACATTTTAGAATGATAGAGCAGAGGCATCCTTCTATCATGTGATTTCTCAGAATACAGAAAGCAGCATGAGGTGTAGGAAAAAACAGAAGGAATTGGAGAGCCCTGACTCCTAGAGTTGATTGTTACCTAATCTCACTGCAACTGGGCTTCTTCATCAAAAAAAAAAGTCTTTATAAGGTTGATATAAGGATGAGCTACCACTTATAAAGTCATTTTGAGAAAACAAGAATCATCCATGTGTGAAGTACTCTTAAATCTTGTCTCTTGGGAAGCTTGCATGGTTTAATCCTATTCAGGAAAAAATATGTACATTCCCTAAGACTGCCAAAAAATGGACTGAAAAAGGTGACTTTGTCTTATAGCTTCACCAAGAGGTAGAAGGTCATTCCTGATGGCCTAGAACAGGGGTGAGGAACCTGCAGCCTCAAGACCACATATGGCCCTCTAGGTCCTCAAGTGAGGTCCTTTGACTGAATCCAAACTTCTTAGAGAAAATTCTGTGGAACCTAGACTCAGTCAAAAGGCCACACCTGAGGGCCTAGAAGGTCACATGTGGTCTCAAGGCTCCAGGATCCCCACATCTGGCCTAGAATGATGTTCTTTGGCAGTTTCTTCTCTACCATCAGCCATGGACAAGTTATGAAAAGTGGTCATGTAATATAATCCCAAAGTACAAATCTGATCTTCCCAAGCCCCCCACCCAAATCCCCCCACTCAATAAACTTCATTGGTTTCCTTTTACCAACAGAATCAAATATAAACCCTTCCATTTGTCATTTAAAAGTCTACAAGACCTAGTCCCATTCTGCCTTTCCAGTCTTATTTCACATTTCTTCCCTCTCTGCCCTCTGGAGTCCAACCAAACTGGTTCCTTACTATCCTCACACTTCATCCAAAGCTCCATCTCTAGGCTTTCTCTGGGGCTGTCCGCCATGCCTGGAATTCACTTAACTGTCACCTCTTAATCTCTAGTTTCCTTCAAGACTCAGCTCAAGTACCACCTTCTGCAAGAGGCTTTGTCAGCTCCTCTACTTTCCCTCTCCCAGTATTTAGCACCTTCACTCACCTCCACTCACTGTTACCTTTTGGTGTTTGCATACATCTGTGTATATATATATATATATACAGATATATATCCGTATCTATATATATAGCATACATCCATATACACAGATATATATCTATATCTATATAGCATATACACACACACATATATATACATACTATATACATATACATATATATACATACATATATATATATATATATATATATATATATATATATATATATATATATATATATATCTCAAAGGTTCCTGAAAGCAAGGATTGTTTATTTTTTCCTGTATATCATCTAAACCTACAGCAGTGCTTGGTACATAGCAACTGTTTAATAGTAGCTTATTGACTGATGAATTGAATAATTAACAATGAATAGGAATGAATTTGGAGTCAAGAGGATTTGAGTTCAGACCCTGGCTCTATTATTTTCAAATCGCATGACTTAGACAAGGCATAAAATGAGGGAGTTGTGCTATCAGAGGTTCTTATCCTAGGGTCTAGAAATTTGCTTTTTAAGCAAAAAATTGATAATTATTTAAGTTTAATTAGTTTCCTCTGTAATCGTATATGCTTTGTTTGAGGCTTTTAAAAATATTATTCTGAGAAGGAGCCCATAGGCTTTAAGAGACTGCCAAAAGGCTCCATGAAAGGTCAAGTACTTCTGGACAAGAGGATCCCTAAGGTTCTTCCAGCATTAAGTCCTGTAATCTACTATGATCTATCATGGTTCTTTGATTTTCTAAGGGGAGACCTGGGGTGAGATACGTTATTCCCATACTTCATACTCCACCTTTGTGAAGTTGTCTTTCCAGCTGCCTTACAAGCCCCCCATCAAATGGTCCCAGGTAAAGGGAATGGACTCAGTAGCCTGTGAGAGAGCCCTGCCTCCCCATCCTGCAAACAAAGCCAGCTATATGTTGGGAGCCTCAGGCTGGGAAAGTGGTTATCCTCTGCTGAGCTGTTTACCCTTCCCAAGGAGCAGAAAATGCATGGGTAAGCTGGATATATTATTTTCAGACTTGCTAACAGGCCAGGTCTCCTCATGGTTGAATTCTCAGCCAAGTGCTCAGCTTCTCTGAGAAATACTTCCCTCCCCACCCCAACTCCTTTCCCTTTTTCCATGTGAATCTCTTCCAAGTTGGTACAGGCACCTTGGGTGGCAAAATCCATTTGCTCTGGGACCCACCCCCATCAGCCTCTCCCACTGTCAAATACCTCATATTTGCCAGGAGCCAAGTGAGCTCTGGGTAACCCCAGAGATATGTCTTCTCTGAAATAAATCTCCAAAAAGAAATAGTGAAGTTTCTGAAATTTCTCTCCTTTCCTTCTTCCATTTCCTCATTTCCATTTTCTTTTCCCTTTCTTTCTTTCTTTCTTTCTTTCTTTCTTTCTTTCTTTCTTTCTTTCTTTCTTTCTTTCTTTCTTTCTTTCTTTCTTTCTCTTTCTTTCTTTCTTTCTCTTTCTTTCTTTCTTTTTCTTTTTTCCTTTTCCCTCCTTCTTTCCCTAGTTTCTTCATTCTCATCCTCTTATTCTCTATCTTCATATGCCTATTTCTTCCTCCCTTTTTCTTTCTCTACTTCTACTTTTATCTAATTCATTTCAACTTGATTCTGTCCAATAGGTATTTAGTAAACCCATTATGGCCAGACACTTGCCTAGGTAGTTGATACATGAAAACCCCTGACCTTGGGTTGAGTTGAGTCCCTGACCTCAAGGTGCTTATATTCTGCTAGGGGAAGCAACACATACATGCATATATATACAACATTGCAAAGCTCATTCAACATAATGTCAGGGATAGGAAAAAGCTTCAATAGCTTGGATAGAGGAATCAGGGAAGGTTACACTTGAACAGAATTTCAGAGGAATACAGGGATTCCAAAGAGCAGTAGTGAACAGAGTGAATACTAAATAGTAACTGTTTCTCTTTTACCCAGGAACCCCGAGGGTCTTCCCCTCCCTGTTTGTTTGTATTATTTTTTTTTTTAGTAAAGGGGCCATCCCTTGAGTAACTACTTAAGGGAACCTATTCATTAAATGGGTATATCTCACTCAAAGTGAGAATTTGATAAGACCTTAGCCTAAAATAGCCAGGGTCACACATTGCATCCTTGGCCATTTCCAGTTGTCCTGATGAACATCTGGCCACTTGACCCAGATGCTTTTGGAGGAGAAAGTGAGGTTGGTGACCTTGCACAGCCCTCCCTCACTCAAATCAAAGTCAAGTGCAAGTCCTGTCATCATCTTGATGTCATGGTCCTCTTTGAGAACAAAAGACAAACACAAGTACAACAAGTGAAGACAGAGTGCCTCCTGACCATGGGAGATAATCTGTATAAAGGCATATAGTCAGGAGGCACAATGTAATGTATGATAAAAGCGGTAAATTGGCTACTTTGACTGGAACATAAAACATATGGAGAATTATGTATAGTTAGGTTAGGTAGACATATTGGTGGCAGATTGTGCAGGGCTTTAAAAGCCAAATTGAGATACCTATTTATCCTAAAGGCAAGAGGGAAACATTCATATTTTCTAAGCATAAATGTGACACAGTCAGATCTTTTCCTTAGAAATCATAATTTGGCAGCTTTCTGGACTATGAATTGCTGAGAGGAGACCTGAGGCAGGTAGTCCAATTAAGATTCTATTGCAGTAGTCATGACAAGAGCAGATAAGGACTTGAACTTTAGTGGTGGCCATGGAAAAAAGAGAATTGACTGATGGGAAAGATGTTATGGAAATAGAATCAATAACAATCTTTTTCCTGACTTAGAAGCTTTAATGTGTGTATTTGGTTCATAGAGGGAATCTATGTGCAACAGATGGAATGGGCCCCCATTGAGGGAATTAAGGGGATTAGGATGGCAAGTGGTTAATTGTGGGAATTGAGTGAACCATACTGACTCCATCTTGTGACTCAAATCTGGAGCTAGCTCAGTTCTCTTTCTATTCAGTTATGGGTCTAGTCCAATTTCTATCTTGTGAGAAAATTTTATTCAATTGTGGGAATTAGGAGAAAACTTTGTTGGATTGTTTTAACCTAATCCTGCATAGATGAGAAACTGGACCATCTCTATTTGCTATTTAGAGACTCTTAATGGAGGACTTAGATTATGTTCTCCAGAAACCCAGTGAAATCCAAAGACTGATGCAAGGAATTGTCTCAAAATTGTACATTTCAAGTAGCCCATATGTCTTATCTGAAAACTGGCCCCATATTGATCAATAATTGTTACCATATTCCTTTGATTGTTTACAGACATGAGAGAAGTAAGAGTTTTTCTTTTTCTGAATTCAGAGAATCATACCTCTTCTTCTTCCCAAGTTGGAAAACCTCTAATCTTTCATCCAATTAGAAATCATAGTATCCTATATTGTATTATTTACCTTTAATTAATTGACCTTAATTAATTAATTGATGTTTTATGTATAAAAGTCTGTCTACCCCTGTACCCAGGGTCCAAGCCTAAACTGAGGAGGCCTGGAGGTCCTAGTTTATTGGGCAATTTCTGTGCAGTGCTTAATAAATGGATATGCTTGGAAGACCAGAACTTTGTTTCCTCATCCATTTCATCTTTCACCCACCACACTTTGGGTCATAAAAAGAGAAAAAGAATTCATGTTCCAGGTAAAGGTTGGAGGATATGACTTCCAAGATTTCTTCCAACGCTGAAATTTTACAGTTCTGGATATCTGGTATCTTCTGGACACCTCAGAGATCTTCAAAGAACAAGTTCATTAATAGGAGGTGGGGGTCTGCTCCTTAGGGTGGGGGCAGGGAGTCACTTAGTAGCCCTTTCTCATGTAGTATGCCTAATATTTCCAACATGCATCTCTTCTTCTTCCAACAGGCAATCCAAAGCAATTATGTCTGTACCATCTACTTTTGCATTCAATTACATCCAATTTAACTTAATTAGAGAATAATCCAAGCCAGAGTATAATTGTTCCATGTTATGTCAGTGTTGTTTCTCCAACTAGACAAGGCTCTTTGTATATCACCTAAGGGCAGCAGCCAGCCCCCACCTGGTACAGGGCTCATACAGACAATGTGAGGTAGGAGAAACTTGGAGTTAAAACACCTGCATTTGAAATGCAACTATGAGGTGTAAAAACCATCTGATCCTCAGTTTCCCTAACTCTAATATAGCCATTCCTTATAGCAAATAAAAAAAAAAACCTCTGACAGCTTGTGCAATGTTTTACACTTGTAGTCCCCCATTTTGACAAAAAGGAAGCAGGACACATCTTCCCTCTCCTCCAGGACCATAATTGGTTTTTATAATTCCATAACATTGACTTTAAATGGCTTGGGTTCTTCCATTTACACTGTTGTGGGCATTCTGTATATTTTCTTACTGGTTCCATTTATTCTGCTTGCAACAGTTTATATGAATACTTCCCTGAGTTCCCCGTTTCTTATGGCTTGGTAATACCATATTCCATCTCAATCCATTGTGTCCTTGTCAAAATCCAAATGTTCCAGAAAGGGATAGGGATTACACATGAACTCAATGCTGTCATCAGCACTTTCAAATGAATAGATTTTGTTTGTCTTTATGATTATTTTTTAAACGTATTAAACATCTATCATGTATTAAGCAAAGTGCAAAGTGCCAGGGATACAAAAAAATGAAACAATTTTTGCTCTCAAGAAGCTTATATTCTTCTGGACTGATGAAGCATGTTCACAGATAAGTGAATATAAAGTAATAGAAGAAGGAGAGAATGTCAATAACTTGGGGTTGGGTGAATCATAAAAGGCATTGAACTGTGCTATAAAGGAAGGAAGGAAGGAAGGAAGGAAGGAAGGAAGGAAGGAAGGAAGGAAGGAAGGAAGGAAGGAAGGAAGGAAGGAAGGAAAGAAGGAAGGGAGGAAGGAAGTTAGGAAGGTAGCCTAGCAAGGTCCCAAGGGAACCCTGGATAGATGATTTTGATGCCAATTGAGTAGGGATGGAAAGTTGCAAAGGATGGGACAACATGGTCTAATGAACAGAACTAATAGCAGGTCTAATAGAAGCCATTTTGTAGTACAATTCAAAAGATTTGGGTTGAAGTTCTCCTTATACCACTTACTGACTTGAGCGTGATTGGATAAACTATTTGACCCCATTTTTCCCCTCTGTAAAGTAGGGATATTAATCTCTAACTAATAATTAAGTCTATCTCACAGGTTCCTAAGAAGATCAAAGGTTCACAAATTCTAGAGCTAGAAAGTGTCTCAGGCTATCTAGTCCAAGCCTCTCATTTTACAGATGAGGAAGTTAAAGGTCAAGCGGGTTGTCACCTGCTCAAGGTCACAACAAGGAACAAATGAAGGCATTTATGTAAATTGCCTTTAAAATTGTAAAGCTGCACCTGTGTAGGGTGTCCTAATTATTATTAAGAGAAGTAGGGTGGGCCCAGAAGCATAGCTGGGTCACCATGGTAAGGGGAAAGTTCCAGGGGAGCCTGCTCTACCTATGTATATAGCAGGTTGGAGAGAGGTCCCAAGACAGATTTGCATTTCACCATTTGAGACTCTGGTCCCACGTACTGGTAAAAAGTATGGAATAGCTGACAGGGGTCCTTCTACAATTGGAGAAGAGGCTAAGGATTCTCACTAGCCATTTGTGTGTCTGAAGAAGGCCAGATTTCAGACAGAGAAACTGAAAGGAAGAGTTGAAGGTGAGACTTTCACTTAACACATTGTCTAGGAGGGTCTGTGACCAAGAGGTGATGACAGATTCTTTCTTTTGCTTCAGTGGCCTCCAAAGGAAGTCAAGGGGAGAGTGTAGGAGAGAGGAGGAGGGGAGACAAGGGACAGCACTTCCAGAATGGGGCTCTGAAGTCACAGCCCTATGTCATCTGGCCCAGTGGCAGATCCCCGACAGGATGAAATGTGGGGAATGGAAGAGGAAAGGAGGCAGGAGGGGCTATCACTGAGGGAGGGGAGCAAGGTAAATACCCTGAGCAGCTGAGACAACAGAGCAAATGAAGGAGAAGTGACATGTCAGAGGAAATGGGACCAGCCAGTCCATAAATTATCCATTGAGAGATGGGAGTTGGGGGGAAGGGAGAGCCATTGGAGCAGAGAGTACAGAGGCATACACAAAGCCTTTCTGACAACAGGACTCAGGGTCTGAGAGTGCAAAATGGAGATGCTGAGCCAAGGTGGAAACTTGCAAAGAAGATGGGGGTGGGGAAAGAATTCATTTTCCTACAGTACTGCAGGTCACTCACCAGTTTGAGTTAATATTGGAGCTGGTACTGGCAAGCAATGTGTCATAGCAGAGAGGTCATTGGTCTGAGAGTCAAGTGACCTGGTTTCTTGTCCAAGGTCTACCACTAAGTTACTGAGTGGTTCTGGATATAGCAACAACAACAGTACCAAATAATAATAATGATGATGAGCATTTATATAGTGCTTTAGGGTACATTACTTCATTTGATCACCTTAAGAATCCTGAGAAGTAGATACTATTATTACCCCCTTCCACAGATAAAGATACTGAGCCACATAGAAGTTAAGCAAATGGCCCAGGGTCATATATCTAAACTAGTAAGTATCCAAGCTAGAATCTAAGAGAGGCTTTGAACTCATCTATTTCTTACTCTAAGATCACTGTTCTTTGCAGCTGCATGGTACCTCAGCATCCTCATTTATCAACTCAGAGGACTGGAATAGATGATCTGTAAGGTGGGTTTTAGTTTTTTATTTTAAATATCAGATTTATTTATGGGAAAAAAATAAAATCTTATGGCATCAAAATTGCTCCTGTACACAACAAACAAAAGATGCCAATCAGGGCCATTGTAGAAGCTTGAGGGCAGATCATGGGATCCAATTCCCTCTGAAGCCCAGAGAGCCCCCTAGGATCACCACTGGGAAAGGGTACTGCAGTGGAAAAGAACCCTTGACAGAATATGTACACCTCTGCCTTGTATCTATCCAAGGATTAGAGCACTTTCATTTAGTGGAAGATAAGATCCAATGGGAGAATTCCCATTTTCCAACTGAACCATTTGTTTTTCAACATGTCCCTTAATTTGGTCAGAAGAAGGTAGGAAAAGAGGATTTCAGTTTGGAACCTGGGGTGCTCAGTTCAAAAATTTGACTCTGCCACTTAACTCATTATGTCACCTTGGACAAGCCCAGAGATCTCTATGAAGCCTGTTTTTCCATCTGTGGAAGAAAAATGGGCTAGATGACCTCTGAGAATTGCCTCCCAACTCGGATTCTAGGATCATAGGTCCATTCACAGTCTTATCCTTTGTGTCCAATACCTGTAACAAGGGCTCACAACGAGGGGGGTCAGAAAGGAAAGTTCATGTAAGAACAGCAGAGACTTATGTATGTATGGGTTACAAGATCAGTTTAACATTCCATTAGTCTATAATTGTGCAACCCAGAGGTGGGCCTTGGGCCAGATGTGCCCTTCTAATTCCTTAAGTGTAGCCTTTTGACTGAATCCAAATTTTACAGAACAAATCCTTTAGGATACCCAACCCCTGGTACAACCTGAGGCAACATTTGGAAATCCACCAGAGTAGGGGCAGGAAAAAGTTGCATATTAAATTAAATTTAGAATACTATTGGTACTACTGCTGCTGCTGCTGCTGCTGCTGCTGCTGCTGCTGCTATTACTACTACTACTACTACTACTACTACTACTACTACTACTACTACTACTACTACTACTACTACTACTACTACTACCACTACCACCACCATATCATCCTGGAATTCCAACCAATAGTCTTCATCATGAGTGAAAAGTAATGACAAAATAACAATGCAAGCCAGAGTAATGTACAGAGGGGACTCTATATACCCAGGGAATAGTGCTTTTGTGAATGTGCTGTGCCATGAATACTTGGAAAGATTCTTTAAAAGTCAGTTAATTGGGCTCTGGCAATACGACTGATTGATATGGTGGAATTGCTCTTATGAATCAAAGACATAAAGTTTTCAGAACTACTCGATGATCAGTTTGATATCAGGACAAGAGAGTAAGCCTTGTGGCACTATAAAAGGCAAGATTATGATAACTATGATGATAATAATGATGATAATATTGAGCATTTATATCATATTTTAAAGTTTGCAAAGCATTTTACAAGTATCATCTCATCTTATTCTCACAACAAACCTGAGAGGTAGATGCTGCTATTATCCTCACTTTACACATGATGAAACTCAGATACGTAAAGGTTAAGTGATTTGCCAAGGTTCATACTATGAGGAGATGGATATACTTACAGTGAAATTTTGGAAAGACCCCTTTTTTGAGGTGGAGAGCACAAATCCAACTATTAGACCAACCATACCAAAACAAAGTAATTTAAAAAGGAAAAAAAAGCTCTCTTATTATATCATATTATACCAATTGTGAACGTATCCATTCCTTCACAATATTTGGCAGAGTATAAAAACATTTGAGGATCTGCACACAATAGAGCATTTACGCTGGCTTTATTGATTATCACAACGTCTTTGACTCTCTTCTGCTCTCATGACTTACTCATGTCTTATAAATCTATAAAATACATCCACGTATAGTGAGAATACCACAGGTTTTTTTAATGTACACATGGAAAACTGTTCTCTATTTAACACGTGCCATTAATACAATAGTGTGAAGAACAATTGATTATTAATACAATGGTATGAAGAGTAAAATAGAAAAGGCATCTTCCAGAGAGATTCACAGTTCTGCCTAGCCTTAAACCCATTATCATTAGTCCTGAACAGAACTGAGTACATCTTTCAAGTCAAAGAGGGAATCTTGCTAAAATGCTGTGTTAATTATGTATATATCAGTTTGCATTGATCCATTGAAAGGCACATTCAGCAGCTATTTCTTCTCATGGGAATTCTATCTAAAAATTTCAAGATATAATGGATTCAATATGCGTATATTTTTAATATGTACTAAGAAAGAAAAGAGACTCAAGGCTTTGAACTTGAGACTGCAAAGAAAATTGAACTCAATAGATGAAGATAAATGTCTTGTTCTTCTCCAGGCAAAACATATCTAAGATTAGGCTATCAAGCTAAGGCTAAATTAAGAGAATGATTATCATCCTGAAGTCAAAGTGTTTCAGGAAAAACATTTTTAAAAAGAAAAATTAACATGTGTGCAATAATAGTCTTAACACACACCTTTGGAACTAGAAAATGAAAGACAAAGGATCTAGGTGTTTAAGCAAACAAAAAACATGTACAACATCAAAAAACAGGGTTATCACCCCCAGCCTTCCCGTTGCAGCTACACAAAGCCTAACACTTGATCATTCAAAGGAGAAAGAGATTGATAGATGCAATCAGAGCATATGATAAACATTAAAAATTTAGAGAAATGTTTTTGGAACAAATAGATGTCTTTCTATAAAGCAATAGTACAGGCTGACAAAAGTTATATATCATTGGCTTTGTCAAATGTAGCCAAAAATAGTTTACCTCTCGATGAAGCCTACAAAATAACTAAGACCAGCAAGGAGAGGGAAAAGGATCTCCACAGATGACATCCACATAAGCTCAAGCAACGGCAGATTAACAAAGTAGCACTGACCTGAGCGGTGCAGATTTGCTTATAGAAATAGAGAATTTTATGACTATGATTCATGATCAGGTCATTGATGTGGGAAATTACAGAAAGGTTCATCTTAACGAGCCCAGACTTATTGACTAATGTAGATTATGTAAAGAAGGGTTGAAAATTGTGTGGGCTTTTCCTGAAAGTTGGAAAATGTTAGTGTCTACTGGAAATTTGGGAAAACATGAAGTGTCTGGAATTTTGCACCAGAAACTCACTATTTCTTTATACAATAACAGGTAACTAGTTTCCTTATGACAGTTGCAAATGCAAATATATCTTTGAGAATTATACAAATAAACCAGTCTAGAACTGGAATCACATTACAAATAGAATTGTTACCCACAATGGCCCAGATATAAAACTATTCCACAAAAATCTAAGAATTTTTAATAGATATCATCATATTAAATGCTCTCAATCTCTAAACTGTAGTAATAAGCTTTCAAGATATCAATACCTATCAGAAGAAATTCAAACAATTTTAGAACATGATAAGAGCTAGGAATAGTCACAAATATGTTTTTAGTAAATCTAAAGATGAATTTAGACCCCAGTATCCAATTTAAAAAGCAGTCATTTTATCCATTTAGTCACATCCCCAGAACATTAAATATCAAACAATTATAAATAGTTACTCTTAGTGTAGAAGTTCCTCCAGGGCATGGCATCTGGTATGGGAAGCAATGGAGATGGTTGCCTCAGAAAAGGCGGGGGAGCAAACTGAGGTAAGAAAGGTTAAATGATTTGCTTAGGGTCACATAGGTAATAAAAGCAGAGAAAAGACCTGAACTTGTGTCCTTAATACCAAGCCAAGTATTCCTTTGCATTGCATCATTTTGCTTCACAAAATTTACTTGAAATCTATGAACCTTAGTTTCCTCATCTGTATAATAAAAGTTTGAATTTGATGATTTCTAACAGCTACTACATCTCTGACAATCTGACTCCTGATTTATTAGGAATTCACGTGCTTCTACCATCCATATCTCTTTTTTTCTTCTTTGGTATTTTATTTCTCTCCAATTATATGCAAAACATTTTTTTTACTTTTTTTTTAGACTTTGAGTTTCAGATTCTTTCCATTCCTCCCTATTTACCCCTCTCATTGAGAAGACAAGCAATATGATATAGGTAATATATGTGTAGTCATGCAAAGTATATTTCCATTTTAGTCATGTTGTGAAAGAAAACATGGACAAAAAAAACCCTCAAGAAAAATAAAATGTTTAAGAAGTATGCAGCGATCTACATTCAGATACCATCAGTTTGTTCTTTGGGAATAGATAGAATTTTTCATCATAAGTCTTTCAGAGTTGTCTTGGATCATTGTACTGCTAAGAACAGCTAAGTCATTCATAGCTGAACATCACACAGTATTACTGTCACTTTGTACACAGTATGGGTCACTTTGCATCAACTTCTGCAAGTCTTCCCATGTTTTTCTGAGAGAATCCTGTTCATCATTTTTTCATATGGCTAAAGATAGCTTTGATTACCTCATCTGAAAACTGATCATAGCTTTTGATCATTTATGAATTTGGGGAAGGACACCTATTTTTTTATAAATTTGACTCAGTTCTCTACATGTTTGAGAAATGAGGCCTTTATCAGAGAAATTTGCTTTGAAATTTTTTTGCAGTTACTATTGCTAACTGTATTTCCCTACATCCTATCTCCCCCTGTTTATTCTGTTCTCTCTCTTTCCTTTTACCATCTCTCCTCAAAAGTGTTTTGTTGCAGACTACTTCCTCCCCCAATCTGTCCTCCCCTCTATCACCCTCCACCTTTTCTAATCCCCTTTCCCTCCAATTTCTTGAAGGTAAGATAGATTTCTATGCCCAGTTGAGTCAGTTCCAATGATGGTAACATTTACTCCTTTTCTCTCTCATGTCCCCCATTTTCCACTCTTCTGTAAAAACTTTTTCTTGAATTTTTTTTATGTGAGATAATTTGCCCCATTCTACCTTTCCCTTTCTCCCAGTACCTTCCTCTGCCATCCTTTAATTTTATTTTTTTAAGAAATCAGTCCTTCATATTCAACTCATACCTATGCCCTCTGTCTATATGTAACCCCCCTAACTGCCCCAATAATGATAAAGTTCTTATGAGTTAAACATCTCTCATGTTGGAATGTAAGCAATTTATCAAGTCTCTTGTGATTTCTCTTTCTTGTTTACCTTGTTATGCTTCTCTTGAATCTTATATTTCAAAGTCAAATATTCTATTCAGCTCTGATCTTTTCATCCAGAATGCTTGAAAGTCTTCTATTTCACTGAATATTCCATTTTCCTCATGAAGATTATGCTCAGTTTTGCTTGGTAGGCAATTATTGGTTGTAATCCTAGATCCTTTGCCCTCTGGAATATCATATCCCAAGCCTCTGATATTTTAATGTCGAAGTTGTTAAATCTTGTGTTATCCTGACTTTGGATTCACAGTACTTGAATTGCTTCTTTCTAGCTATCTGTAATATTATCTCCATGACCTGAGAGCTCTGGAATTTGGCTATAATATTCCTTGGAGTTTTCATTTTGGAATCTCTTTCAAGAGGTGATTAGTGGATTCTTTCAATTCCTGTTTTGCCTTCTGGTTCTAAAATATCAGGACTATTTTCCATGATAATTTCTTGAAAGATGATATCTGGGCTCTTTTTATCATGGCTTCAGGTAGTCTAATAATTTTAAAATCATCTCTCCTAGATCTATTTTCCAAGTCAATCACTTTTCCAATGAGATATTTCACATTGTCCTCTATTTTTTCATTCTTTTGGTTTTGTTTTAGTTTCTTGATTTCTCATAAAGCAAATTTATCATTTGCTTAATTCTAGCTTTTAAGTTGCTTTCTTCAGTGAGTTGTTGTACCTCTTTTTGCATTTGGCCAATTCTATTTTATAAGGTTTTTTTTTTGTTGGTTTTTTTTTTTTTTTTGCCTTCATAAAGTTTTGTGCCTCTCTTTTTATTTGGCCAGTTCTGTTTTTCAATGCATTCTTCTCCTCGTTGGATTTTTGTACCCCTTTTATCATTTGGCCTATTCTGTTTTTTAAGGTGTTATTTTCTTCAGTATTTTTTTGTGTCTCCTTTACCTAACTATTGACTCTTTTTTCCATTATTTTCTTACATCACTCTCATTTATCTTCCCAATTTTTCCTCTACTTCTCTTGTTTGATTTTTAAATTCCTTTTTGAGTTCTTCCATGACTTGAGACCAATTCATATTTTTCTTGGAAATTTTCGATGATGCTTTGACTTCATTTTCTTCTTCTAATTGCCTGTTTTGACCTTCCCTGTCACCATAGTAACTTTCTATGGTCAGAATTTTTATGTTGTTTACTCATTTTCCCAGCCTACATCTTGACTTTTAACTCTTTGTTAAGATAGGGCTCTGCTTCCAGGATGAAGGGCATACTATCTGAAGCTTCAGGGGTTTTATACATCTGTTTTCAGAGATGTTTCTAGAGACCTGTAAGTTTTAGTTCTTTCAAAGTGGTATCATCTGAGGAGAAGTGTTTACTCTTCCCTTGGCCTGTGCTCTGATCTGTGAGAGACCAGAAGGACACTTCTCTGGCCTGGAACTGTGATGAGAGCTCCTGCTCCACAAGCTCTAGTGTGCTAGTGTTCCTCCTTATTCTCAGACTGCTAGCCAGGACTGAGACCCAGATTTGAGTATGGTCAAAACAACAGAGCCTTTCCTCAGCACCAGCAAAGAGATCCTTGTGATCTTCTTCTGACTAGTTGTTTGATACCCTTATTGTCTGTGGGCTGAGAGCTCCAGAAGCAGCAGCATCTGATTCAGTGGCTCTTAAGACCTGCTCCTTATTTTCTCTGGTCCAGTTTTTGCTGGCACAGCCTGCACTGCATTGTGCTCAACTCTTAACCCTGGGCAACAAACCTTTCTTGAAGCCCTAAGTTATCATTGGCTAGAAAATTATTTTACCTGTCCTTTTATGGTTTCTGCTGCTCTAAGAATTGTTTACAGCATTGTTTAAAGATGTTCAGAGGGATTTGGGGGAGAGCTCAGGAGAGATCCTGCCTTTTCCCCACCATCTTGGCTCTGCTTATTCATATATTTTTAATATTTAAATTTATATTGATCTCTTCTGCGCTTATTTTTACTTTACTTCCCCATATATCCCTCATATGTATGTGTATATGTATATATGTAAGTACTTAAAGTTCACCACCAACCTATCAACCAAGTTAGACATGACATGCAGTGTTTTACATCTACGGTTGCCCACCTCATCACAGAAAGGACAGGTGTACAGTCTTTAATCTGTTCTTTGGGATAAAGCATGGTCATTGTATATTACTGATTTTGGATACTTTTTTTGTTTCTTTTTCACTTTGCTTTTGTTCCATTTTCATTGGTCTAATCACCATGTATATTATTTTCTTGGTTCCACTTATAGTTCTTTGCATCAATTTATGCAAGCCTTCCAATGCTATTTCCTTATTGTTTATAGTAATCAATTATTGACTATAGAGGACAAACTGACTTCAATGGATGAAGGTAATATTTATAGAAGTCTTGTTCTTCTCCAGTGTAAGACATATCCAGGATTAGGCTATTCAAGAAGAAAGCTTAGTCTAGTTTAAGAGAATTACTGTCATGATGAAATCAAAATTTTGTAGGGGGAACATATTTAAAAAGTATAAACTTAAAACAGCATAAAAGCATTCCATTCTGTTTATGTAACAAAATTTATCTCCTCATTCCCTAATTGATGGCAGTTAATGGATTTCCCTTTATTGTCTATTACAAAAAGTGCTGCTATTAACATTTTGGAATATATGAGAACTCTAGAACATATTACATATATATGTATATGTATATGCCTAGTAATAGAATCTCTGGGTGTCTTTTTCATTGCTATATTAAAATCTTCTCTTGTATTTTGCATTATATCTGTAGACTGAGGGAGGAGATACATCAGGTGGGGTTAGAAATGAGTCACAAAGAAAGTTTTCTTTTTTCAAGAAAAGTATAAACTACAAGTACAAGTGAGTTATACCAGGGACTATATACCCAATCTCTCCTTACTAAAGGGGCTGGAGTCATGCTCAAGAGCTTTGATGGAAAAGTCCTATTTCAACTGGAAGATGGTAGTCTCCTATTTAGCACTGATTTTTTGACCTTTTAAAGGTCAAAAGTTTAAAGCTCCCAGTGACATATTCACATCATCACATGTCCCTAAAAAGCTGTCCCTAAGTTTTTTCTTGTGTTTTATTTTTCTACCCTCCATAAAGCTGTAATCTCTCTTCTTTCTCCCCACTCCATTTCCCTCTCTCCTTTTCCAATCTGCAGTTCTGGCTAACAGCTTTAATCAGACCTCTCCCCCTTGTTCCCTATCTCGTTCTATCCCCCAAGGCCTTCCCCAGCTGTAACATGCTTGAAATATTAGAGTTCTTATCTCACATGACTTGGCTACTGTGACAGGCTTCTATCTCTCCCATAAATTAATTAAATCATAAATATTTCAAATGATCATGCAGCAGCCACTGGCAGAGAAACATAACCTGCTTTGTTGGACAAATCTCGCCCAGACAAAGCTGTCTCTCTCTCCTACTGCCTGCCAGCCAACTCTCTGGAGGCCCAGCATATATTTATAAGTGTATCTTGCTTTGAGCCACCCCACTCTCCCTACAGTCCCCTAAGGAAAATATCTGTGGAAGTTATCCACAATACAAATTATCATGGGAGTTAGAATGGAAAAGAACCTTAGAGATGCTCATTTTGCAGATGACAAAACTGAAGCCCATAATGTTGAGTAATGTGGCAAGGGTTACAACTCTGGTCCAATTACATTACCCTACAGAGGGGGAAACTGAGACCCCAAAAGTTCAAGTAATTTGGCAAACATTGGATGATGAGGACAGCATATTTGAATGCAGGTTCTGGGATTCCAAATTTGTTGTTCCTTCCACTATGCTCATTGCCTCTCTAGGAGGTAGAAAGAATATTAAGTAAGGTGGAAATTCACCAGTCCTCTCCAGCCCAGAGGCTAGTAGATTATCTAACTTAATCTTCCCCCAGGGTCCCAACCACAAATCTTCTTTATTGTCTAAATATCTGACCACTACTCACATTTTCAGATATCTACTCACATTTTGAGATATCTATCAGACAGATATCTGATCCAAATAGTCCCTGGATGCTTCTATTCCTAACCCCTTCCCATCTTCCTCATGCCAGCTTCCACAGTACTCAAGAACTTCGGAAAGGAAGACTGGGAAATTAAGCTTTACAACATTTATAAATAAAAAATATTAAGAACTCAGAGCACTAAAGTTATCCGATCAGGATCAACTGGCTGTCCCTAAATCACCTTTAGTGTCATATTATTCCCCAACCCTCAGTCTTGAGACATCTGCCATGATTCATCAACATCCACCAGAAACTGGATGTTCCCTTCTTGCAGTCCAAAGCATTAGCATGGAACCTAGCTTGGCTTCCCAAAATTACTGAATGTTAAAACTGAAAGACCCATTAGAAACCATCTGATGAAATACTAGCATTTCACAAAGGAGATGACCAGGCATTTCAGAAGTCATCAGATCATAAGAGCAGAGATGAATAACTTGTAGAAACTTAAGAGGTTGGGGGGGAGGTGGAGGAGGGAGTAGAGCCAAGATGGTGAAGTAGAAAGATGCACATACTCTAGCTCTTTCACTGCAACCCAAAAAATACCTGTAAAAAATGACTCTAAACAAATTCTAAGGCAGCAGAAGACAGAAAATGACAGAGTGAAAGAGATTTCCAGTCCAAGGTAGCCTAGAAGGCTAACAAGAAAGGCCTATTGCATGGGGCATGGAGCAGAGCACAGCCCATGGAGCCCAGCCCAACCTTGGCCACATGGTGCAGCAGGGACAGGACCAGAACAGGCCTCCTGGACAGAATCCTCAGAAGCAGCTGAGGTTCTCAGATTCCTCAACCCACAAACACCAAAGACAGATTCAAAGGTCAGTGAGAGAGATTTTTCACCTTTGGGAGAAGGGAGCAGAGTCTTCCCCAGCCCTGGCCCAAGGTGGTAGCAGTGGTGATGATGGCAGCAGCAGCAGCATCCATTTTTGGAGTCATCAGCCTAAAGTCCCTGGGGGAATAGAGCCACTGATCTGAGTCTCAGCTCTGAGTAGTGATCTGGGGGTGAAGAAGAGTGCTGGCTGGAGTGGTGGAGCTGGTGGTGTCTTTGGAGAGGGAATTCTACTTGCATAAAAAAGTGCTTGTAGTTACTCCTAGACCAGAGCACAGACCAAGAGAGGAGTAAACTCCTTTCCTTTGAACTTCCCAGAGTATACCCCACTCTTCACAAAGAACTCAAAAGTCAAATAACTGGCTGAGAAAATGCCCCAAAAAGGGAAAAAATAAGGCCATAGTAGGTTACTTTCTTGATGAACAGGTATTTTCTTCCATCATTTCTGATGAGGAAGAACAATGCTTACCATCCGAAGCTTCCAAAATAAATATTCAATGGTCTCAGGCCATGGAAGAGCTCAAAAAAGATTTTGAAAATCAAGTAAGAGAGGTGGAGGAAAAAATAGGAAGAGAAATGAGAGTGATGCAAGAAAATCATAAAAAGCTGGTCAACAGCTTGCTAAAGGAGACCCCCAAAAATGCTGAAAAAAATAATACCTTTAAAAATAGGCTAACTCAATCAGCAAAAGAGGTCCAAAAAACCAATGAAGAGAAGAATGCTCTGAAAAACAGAGTTAGTCAAATGGTAAAGGAGCTTCAAAAGCTCATTGAAGAAAATAGTTCTTTAAAATCTAGAATGGAGCAGATGAAAGCTAATGACTTTATGAGAAACGAAGAAATCCCAAAACAAAACCAAAAGAATGAAAAAATGGAAGATACTGCAAAATGTCTCATTGGAAAAACAACTGATCTGAAAAATAGATCCAGGAGAGAAAATTTAAAAATTATGGGGCTACCTGAAAGCCATGATCAAAAAAAGAGCCTAGACATCATCTTTCAGGAAATTATCAAGGAAAACTGCTCTGATATTCTAGAATCAGAGGGTAAAATATATATTGAAAGAATTCACCAATCACCTCCTGAAAGTGATCCAAAAAAAGAAACTCCTAGGAATACTGTAGCCAAATTCCAGAGTTCCCAGGTCAAGGAGAAAATATTGCAAGCAGCTAGAAAAAAAACAATTCGAGTATTGTGGAAATATAATCATGATAACACAAGATCTAGCAGCTTCCACATTAAGGGCTTGGAACAGGATATTCTAGAAATCAAAGGTACTAGGACTAAAACTAAGAATCACCTACCCAGGAAAACTGAGTATAACACTTCAGGAGAAAAAAAATGGTCATTCAATGAAATAGATGACTTTCAAGCATTCTTGATGAAAAGACCAGAGCTGAACAGAAAATTTGACTTTCAAATACAAGAATCAAGAGAAGCATGAAAAGGTAAACAGGAAAGAGAAATATAAGGGACTTACTAAAGTTGAACTGTTTACATGCCTACATGGAAACTTTTCTCAGCATTTGGATAGTTGGAGGGATTACACACACACACACACACACACACACACACACACACACACACACACACGGATAGAGAGCACAAGGTGAGTTGAATAGGAAGGGATCACACCTAAAAACTAAAATTAAGGGGAGAGAGAAGAATATACTGGGACGAGAAAGGTAGAAATGGAATGGGCAAATTATCTCTCATAAAAGAGGCAAGAAAAAGCTTTTTCAATGGAGGGAGGAAGGGGGGCAGTGAGAGGGAAAAGAGGGGAAGGCAAGAGGGAAAAAGTGAAGCTTACTCTCATCACATTTGGCTTAAGGAAGGGAATAACATACACCCTCAATTTGGTATGAAAATCTATCTTACACTATAGGAATATAGGGGAGAAGGATACAAGCAGGGTGGGAGGATGATGGAAGCAAGGGCAAATGGGAGGAGGGAGTAATTAGAAGTAAACACTTCTGGGGAGGGACAAAGTCAAAAGAGAGAATTGAATAAATGAGGGGCAGGATAGGATGAAGGTAAATGTAGTCTTAAACAACATGACTATTATGTAAGTCATTTGCAACACTACACATATATAGCCTATATTGAATTGCTTGCTTTCTCAGTAAGGGATGGGTGGGGAGGGAGGAAGGAAGAGAAGCTGGAACTCAAAGTTTTAGGAACACAGGTTGAGAATTGTTTTTGCATACAACTGGGAAATAAGAAATACAGGTAATGGGGGATAGAAATTTATCTTGCCCTACAAGACAAGAGAGAAAATGGGGATAAAGGAAGGGAGGGGTGCTGAAAGGGAGGGCAGATTGGGAGAAGGAGTAATCAGAATGCATGGCATTTTGGGGTGGGGGAGGGAAGAGATAGGGTGAAAATTTGGAACTCAAAATTTTGTGTGAATGAAGGTTGAAAACTAAAAATAAATAAATAAACATTAAAAAAGATGTTATGGAAGATGGAAAACCTAGATGATGTGAAGATGATGGGACTAGACTTCATTTGCAGTCATACCCTGATTGGAAGTGATGGCACAACAGGGCTGTAAGGAAGAAGGATGTGATCTCTAATGGCCTTGACAGTGACTGCAGCAAAAGCCAATTGGTATTGCATTCTCATATCTGAATATGTATCAAGGACATTGTACAAAAGATGTATCTTTTGTCCCTCAATTTAGGAAAAAGGTCAACATAATCAATTTGCCAGTCAATACACTAGATAATTTCTGGCACTTTGCTACCGAAGGGTGGGGTGCTTTCCACTTTTCTATGGGTATCCCTAACGAGTATTATAGTTGTCTTAAGAAGATGAACTAGACTGATAGTTTAGGAAAGCAAAGGTTTTTCTGCCCCTGGAAAGGTAAAAAGCTTAGCTTGGAAGGGAAATGTAATGGTATCAGCACCCTCAGGGTGGTATCTTTCAGATTCAGGTGATTGTTGTTTTGACTAAAGAGGTAGCATTTCATAAATATAACTCCGTGTTTTAATGCTGTATTGATAAATTGACCACATGTACAAAAGTGTTTATAGCAGCTCTTTTTGTGGTGGCCAAGAACTGGAAACTGAGGAGATGCCCATTAACTGGGGAATGGCTGAGCAACTAATGGAATACTATTGTGCTATAAGAAATGATGAACGGTTTTCAGAAATACCTAGATAGACTTATAACTGATGGTAAGTGAAGTGAGAAGACCGGGAGAACATTATACACAGTAAGAGCCACAGTGTGCAAGGACTGTTTGTGATAGATTTAGTCCTCTACAGCAAGTCAAGGACCTAAAATATTTCCAAAGGACTCATGATGCAAAATGCCATCCACATTTAGAGAAAGAACTATGGAATCAGAATGCAGAATGAAACCGACTGTTTTCTCTTTTACTAGATTTGGTTTTGTTTAGTTTTACTCATGCTTTCTCCCATTTCTTTTAATTTTTCTATGCAACATGCTTAATGTGAAAATGTGTTTAATAAGAATATATGTGTAGAGCCCACATAAGTTTGCATGTCATTTTGGGGAGGGCGGGGGAGGGAGAAGAAAGAGTGAGGTGAGGAAAGGAGAGAAAATTTAAAACTTGTGGAAGTGATTGTTGAAAATTGAAAACAAATAAACAAGTAAATTTTTAAAAAAAGAGGTCAGGCACTCCAGCTCCCACATTTTATAGATGAAGAGACAGATTACAAGATAGGACATTTAAGGGTTACCTAGAATATGCTCTCTCTTTCTTTCCTCTTTCTCCCCTTTCTCCCCATCTCTCCCCCTTCTCTCTCTCTCCTCACTCTCTGCTCCTCCTCCTCCTCCTCTTCCTCTTCCTCCCTCCCTCTCTCTCTCTCTCTCTCTGTCACACACCACACACACACACACACACACACACACACACACACACAAACAGACACACAGACACCACTTTATCTCTTCCTATGGAAGAGATTCCACTACTAAAACTTTACAGCTAACTTCTATATCTATATTTCCAGGCCTAGTCTCTCATCTAAACTGTAGTCCCACATTTCCAACTGGTCATCCCCAGGCATTTCAAATCCAACATGTCCAAAATAGAACTGATTATCTCTCCTTTAAAACCTTCCTCACTATTAATATCTCTGTTTCTATTAAGGACATCATGATCCTTCTAGCTATACAACTTTACCCAAGTGGTCATCTAGTTTCTCCTTGAAGTTCTCTAAAGTACATCTCATTTCTTTTGGAGGGGAAAAAATGAAGTAAATAGAGAAAGTCAGGCTGAAAGGGGGAGGGGGAACTGAGAAAGTGACTAGGAAGGATCACATATGGGAGTACAGGTAAATAAGAGACAGTGATAACCCTGTTCACTCAAGATACCCCAGAGTTGTACCATGCTGGTTTAGACAAGGAGTAGAGAGTGATGTCAGAAATCACCTTGAGTTGAGTTTTGTTTCATCATGGTTTAAGAAGGACATTAATGCTAAGCTGGAAAGTGCACAGAGGAGGACAGCCAAGGCAGGGGATCATCTTGAGTCCATAACCTATGAAGATAAGGTGAAAGAACTGGCATGTTAAGCCTGGAGAAAAGGAGATTGACTGAGGACCATGATAATTATCTTTAAGTATTTGAAATGATTTGGCATGCTCTCTCTCTCTCTTCACCTTCATTTCCTGGATGCTCCAGCTTCCTTCCATGGTTCAGATCAGATTACATTTTCTATATCACACTATTCTCCTCCACTAATCTCAACCCCCTAGGGCCTTCCCTCTGAGATTACCTTGCTTTTGCACTGCAGAGATCTGATACGAAATAATAATTTGCATGTTGTCTTTCTCATGTAGACCAAGAGCTCCTTGAAGGCAGGCACAGTGTTTTTGCCTCTTCTTCTTCTAGTTGTTGATCCTTTGTTTTCCAAGAAGACAAATGACCTCATGAGGGTGATGTCTTGACTTGCAAGTGAATTGAAACTAAGTGAGGCAGAGCTGGACAAAGGAATTTGGCCTCAATCTCTCCTCCAGTCATCAGAGCCCAGAGGCAAGATATGGGTCAGGTTCTTGCATTTGCAGTACCTACCATAGTACCTGGTTACAGACACTTAATAAATGCTTGTTGAAAGACTAAGTAACTAAGATAGTCAGAAATTTCCTCCAGGCACATACTTTGAATTCCAGCATGAGCCTTGTGATTCTCTATGAATGAGGTGAACCTTGATTTTTAACTTTCAAAAAGGATTTCCTCATCTCTGAATATTGCCTGAAATATCTGTTTCCTGACTAAAGACTGAAATGAGAAAGAGGTTAGGAAAGGCAAGAAATCTGGACTCATTTTACCAAAGGAAATACACGAGGGCTCCTTAGAAATAAATACTGTCCTGAGTAATTGAGAGAAGGACTCAGGATATAGGAAAAGGTTGTTGTTGTGTTTGTCCTTCGTTTTCAAAGAAGACCATGACATCAGAGAAATGATGATGTAATTTGCACTTGATTTTGTTTTGAGGGAGGGAGGGCTGTGCAAGGTCACCAGCCTCACTTTCTCCTCCTGAGCCATTTGGATCCAGTGACCAGATATTCATCAGGATGACTGGAGTTGGCCCTTGGCGCAACGGGAGACTTTGGCCCGTTTAGATCTATTGAGGTGCTCATTTAGAGGGAGGTAAAGGCCGTTAAGTGAATAGGCCTCTTTAAGAAGTAGTCAGGGAATGACCCTTTTAAGGAGCACAAGAAAAAATAATAATTAAATCATACTGGGAGGGAAAGAAAAACTGTTACTATTGATAATCCCTCTAAACCAGCCATTAAGTGGAAGTTGGGCAGGGACCTACTGTTATGCAGACCATCATCAATCAATGCTGAGGCCATTGACCATTTACCTCAGGTTGAAGTCAATCTCTTCTTAGCTGAACTTTCAACTGAAGACAAGGTTTTGAGGGCCATTAGGCTCCCTTCATGTGGCAAAGCACCTGGTGCTGATTGTATTCCAGTTGAGATTTAAAAGGCAGGGGAACTATTGCTCATTCAAAAGCTTACTGCAATATGGCAAAAGGAAGTTATCCCCCAGGAATTCAAGGATGCCTCCATTGTCCATCTCTATAAAAGTAAAGGGAATAGATTATCCTGTGACAATCACAGGAGGGGGAAGGGGGGGAGAAGGGAGGGGTGTCTCTGTTTTAGTAATTGCCGGAAAAATTCTTGCCAGAGTCCTCCTTAATAAATTGATCCTTCACCTGGAAGAGGGCCATATACCTGAGAGCCAGTGTGGCTTCAGAAGTGGCCGAGGAACAGTCCATATGGTGTTTGCTGCCTGACAACTCCAGGAGAAATGCCAGGAGCAGAACAGAGGTCTGTACACAAAGTTTGTAGATCTGATCAAGGCCTTTGACACTGTTAGTCATGAGGGCTTATGGAAAATTATGTCAAAATTTGGTTGCCCAGAGAAGTTCATCACTATTGTATGTCAATTTCATGATGGCATGTTTATGGCATGTTTGCCCAGGTTCTGGATTGTGGACAATGCTCTTGTGCCTTCCCAGTCATCGACGGAGTGAAACAGGGCTCTGTGCTCACTCCCATGCATTTTAGCATGATGTTTTCAGCCATATTCTCAAATGCTTTCAATGAGGACAAACAAGGCATCAAGGTCAACCCCCATACTGATGGCAAGTTCTTCAATTTGAAAAGTCTATAAGCTAAGACTAAAGTGGAGGGAGTGTTGGTGCATGATTTTCTGTTTGCAGATGATTGTGCACTCAGTGCAGCCTCTGAAGCTGAGATGCAACAAAGTGTGGATCAATTCTCTGCTTCCTGTGATAATTTTGGCCTAATAATTAACACCTAGAAAACACAGGTGCTCCATCACTCACCACCACACCAACCATACATGGAACTATTGGTTACAATAAATGGAGAAGTTTTGAATGCTGTGGATGAGTTGACTTACCTTGGTAGTATACTTTCCAGGGATATATACACTGACAATGAGGTTAGTGCACACATTGACAGAGCAAGCTCAGTGTTTGGGAGATTCTGAAGAAAAGTTTGGGAGAGAAGAGGTGTTAGACTGACTACCAAACTGAAGAGCTGTTGTGCTGACCTCATTGTTGTATGCCTGTGAAACATGGACAGTCTACCAGCGCCATGCCAGGAAACTGAATGACTTCAATTTGAACTGTCTTAGCAAGATTCTGAGGATCACCTGTCAGGATAAGGTACCAGGTACTGAAGTCTTTGCTCGAGCTGAACTGCCAAGCATTCAAATTATACTTCAGAGAGCACAGTTCTGATGGGCTGGTCATGTTGTTCGAATGCCAAATGTATGTTTCCCAAAAATACTATTTTATGGAGAATATACATGGGGCAGGCGGTCACATGGTAGTCAAAAGAAGTAGTACAAGGACACTCTTAAGGTCTCTCTCAAGAACATTCAGTTTGACTGTGCAACATGGGAGACACTAGCACAGGACTGCTCAGCATGGTGTGCCCACATCAGAAAGGATGCTGAGTGGAATAGGTTTAGTGAAGACTTCTCAGATTGTAATTCTTCTCCCAGGGGTGAGGTAAGACCAAGAGGCTCAAGGTTACAATATTTTTAGAGTGGAATAATTCCATATAAGGATATAAAACTGTGTAGTACATTAGGGTCTCAATGATTGGATGAAACAACATAATTCTTCAATGTCTTCATTTCAAAAGGAATTGGCTAGATTTCGTACCTAGAATGTAAGATCATATTCTCAGCTAATAAGGAAAATGGTCAGTGGGGAGGGAGGGACTTGCGTTAAGAGTCTATATATATCATTGCTTCTCCTTTGTCTTCGGCTTTTCCTGCTCCAGGTAAACTGCCCCACTTCTTGGGAATCGAATAAATAAACTTTCTGTCATCACTTTGAGTAATTAATTAAGTAGGGATCCGAGCCATCCCACACAATGCTGTGCTCTATGAGCAAAGCAGAATTGAGATGGCACAAAGTAAACATAGGATACACAAATTTGTAGTATCCATCCCAAATATTCACATGGACTATCTGTGCATTCTGAGCTCATATTGGTCTGATCAGCCACATTTGGATACACTGAAACTTCAAGGAAGGAAGGAAGGAAGGGAGGAAAGGAGGAAGGGAGGAAGGAAGGGAGGAAGGGAGGAAGAAAGGGACATATAACCAGTAAATCCTAAAGGAAGGGGAGAGGGGTTCAGAAAAGAGAGGGTGAGCTGGGTTCTCCAGGTAGCTGGGTCTCCACTCAGGCAGCTTGGTCTACTCACAGGTTGTGTTCACCTTTTGTTTTCCAAGAAGACTATGACATCAGGGAAATGATGACATGACTTGCACTTGACTTGGCTTTGAGTGAAGGAGGGCTGTGCAATATCACCAGCCTTACTTTCTCCACCTGAGTCATCTCATAGGAAAAGGAGAGAAAAAGGAAGAGATGATGATGATGATGATGATGATGATGATGATGACGATGGTGATGGTGGTGGTGGTGGTGGTGGCAGTGACTATAAAGAAACATTGGTAGAGCCTGAATACTTTTAGCTTGGATAATGGACTTGGAGTCAGGATGACCTGAATTCAAATCTGACCTTACACATTTACTAGCTAGGTGACCTGTGGGCTAGTCACTTTAACTCTCTGAGCCTCAGTTGCCTTATCTATAAAAAGAGAGATTGGACCAGATGGTCACCAAGATCTCTCCCAGCTATATATCTGTTATCCTATGACCTTGTTACCTATAGGCATTGTGACTGGAAATACATTGAATACAAAAAAAAAGATGCCTTTGAAATCCAACTGGGATCTAGAAATACATCAGCTGAGAACCAAGGGACCAGAAGTTCCTTTCTAACTCTGATAGTGATTTAGCAGGTTCTGAGTGGAATCCAAGGCTCTCGAGTTCTGCCTCCTGGATCAGCGAGCCTATTCTCTCCCCTAATTGTCTACTATTCCTATTATTGTTTGAGGGTAGCCACCAATCCTAAAAACAAAACAGAACAAAAACCAAACTGGAATAGGACACCTCTCCCAGTGGGAACAGAGTTAATTATCCATTTGGGGTAATTTGCAAGTAAATGACAGTGTGTGTATTTTAAACAATTGTGTATGGACACTAAACAGAACTGGAGTTAATTGGTATAGACTTTGTTGTTATAGGGTAAACAGGACTGTTTAGTCCTTAAGTTTTTCTGGGTTCCAAGGAATAGAATAGCATATTTCTTTCACTCCAACATACATGTAGAAATTATTATTCTTATTGTAGGCAGACCATTCTGCTAGGAACTGGAGGAAATCTAAAGTTTAAAAATTCCATGATCTTTACCTTGTGCAGCTTTATAACTGAGTAGAGGAATCCAACATTTACAGGACTAGCAGCAGTGGAAAATGATTTGTGTTGAGTGCGTAAAAGATACGCAAAGTGAAATGGATCATGGCCGAAGCCAGGATAGAAGGGGCGGATGACTGGAGAAGAGAGATGAGTTCGATTAGCTCTGTGGAAGACATCTGCTAGGAGAACTGAGCTCCTTGGAGAGCCCAAGGATTAATTTCAGGAGAGATGTTCTCACCCTGAGCCAGCAGTAGGAATAGGAGACAAAATAGGAGGCATGTAGGTGGTGTAATTGAAAAAACACTGGCCTGAAGTCAGTAATGAGTTCAAATGCAGCCTCAGACATTGACTAGTTGTGTGGCTCTAGGCAAGTCACTGAGCTCTTTCACCTTCAGTTTCCTTACCTGTAAAGTGGGAATAATGATAACAACTTCCTCACTGGGTTGTTGTGAGGATCAAATGAGACAGTAGTTATAAGAGGCTTTGCAAACCATAAAGCACTATATAAGTGCTAGCTCTCCTCCTTTTGTTCCTCCTCTTCTTCCTTTTCCTTCTTTCCTTTGTTCCTTCCTCCTTCCCATCCTCCTCCCTCCCTCCCTCCCTCTCTTCCTTCCTTTCTTTCTTTCTTTCTTTCTTTCTTTCTTTCTTTCTTTCTTTCTTTCTTTCTTTCTTTCTCTCTCTTCCTTCCTTCCTTTCTTCCTTCCTTCCTTCCTTCCTCTTTCTCTCTCCTTCTTTCTTTCTCCTCTTCCTCTGCCTCCTCCTCCTTCATTGTTATTAGTATTAGTAGTAATAGTGACAGCTATAGCAGCAGCAATATGGCCTCTTCCCTAGGTTCAGAGAAGTCCAGTAGAAATTCAGAAGCACAGAAAAAGGGCGACAAGAAACAACACATTTCTCAAGAAGGTCTGATATATCATGGGTTAGGATCATTCCACTGACTTCAGAAGTATTCAGAATTAAAGGATCTCCACGTGGGACTTGTTTTATGAGCTGACAGAGCTGAGCCCCAAAAGTGTTGCTGTTGAGAATTCACTACTAAGCTTTGAGGAGTAGGGTGGGGAAGGAATGTCTCAGCGAGAGCGGGGAAAGGACAAGAAGGCCTGGCATATTTTCAAGACTGTGGACACAGAAATCAGACATGGAAAGACATGGACCTAACTACTTCACACAGTAGCTAGTCCCAGCATATAGTAGGTGCTCAATAAATGCTTGTTAACTTGACTTGGACTAGGAGTCAGGGAAATTGAGTTCTAGACCAATTTCCTCACCTGTAAAGTAAGGGAGTTAGACTAGAAGAATCCCAAGGAATCTTCCAATTCTAGGGCTCTATCATTCTATGTTGTTGCCCAAGGAAGTCTGTACCACAAACCTAAACAATGTGAGGGTACAAACACTCACAACTCTCAGGGTATGAATTAAGGGTACGTTTCTCCCTGAGGCAAGGGACAGGTAAAATCTCAAGCTCCTCAGTTAATTCTTTCCAGGTTCAGGCCTTTTCCCAGTGCTCTTGGTCTTTACTCCACTTTCCAGTTTGAAGGTTCCTTCTCTAAGCACCGACCTTTGGTGTCACTGGTATCATGTTTAGTTTCCCTTACTCCGTATTCTGCTCCTCTGCTCCAACCCCAACACAGGTCAGGTCAGGGAAACAAGAATTATTAGGCTTTTGCTGAGAACAAGAAGAAAGAAAGATAGTTCCTGTCCTCAGGGAGCTTATATTCTAATGGAAGAAGACATACAAAAAAGGGAGCTGAAAATCAGGGAGAAGGGAGGCTGGATGAAGACACCTGGCTTAGGAGGAACCAGCCAGTCAGAGGGAGAGGTTTGCAGCAGCAACAGGTTCCCTCTTCCAGTGTATGAGGTAGGAAGTGAGCTTCCAGGATGATGAGGTTTCCAGATCATTGTAGAAACAGATGGGTGAGAGCAAAGAGTGTAGCCTGGAGAGCCCAAACCCTATGCTAAGTTCCCTTTTTCAACCCTTCTAGATGCCTGGAGAAATAAGGTCTTTTCCTTTCTTGCCCCAGGCTTACCCCACTTTGGTTTCAGGTCATAGTTGTAGTTCTGGCAACCACCTGACCTTAGAGATGTGTTCCTGGGCTCAACTTGCAATCCTGGGTTATGCTCAACTCAGTCATTTAGCTGAGCTGCCATCTTGAACTGCCCATTCTTTTTTCCTTAAAGCTCTACTCTTCCAGCTCTTCTACCAACTTGTCTCTGTCCAACTCCTTACCTCCCTACACACACACACGCACACGCACACGCACACACACTTTTTCCATTCTGGAACAGCTCATCCTGTGATTTCACCAAATACACACTGAAAAGACTTTTTCAATACTTCCATGGATCTGTGATATAATCAGTGTAGAACTGGCCACTATAACCAAGGGGTAAGATTTCTATTCATTCATGTCTTCTTATTCCATGGGACTCATCCCTATCCCCTTATGCCTCCTTCATAGGCAAAGCATCTAAATTCCTAGGAGTTTTCTTCTAGATCTTTTGACATTGGAGCTTGAATACTGTTCATTGGTTATCCCTCATTATCATGCCATAACTGACAACACCCCTTCTTGTTATACACCACTTTGATGATACCTTTTAGGTCATATCTGTTCAATTCTTCACTGTTGACATAGAATCTATTTTCACATGTAAGAAACTTCTCCATTTCCCCATGCATGACCCATAATTTTTTCTTCAGATCCTGGGTATGGCTCAAAGTCTAACAGCATTCCTGGAAGAATATTGATATTAAAAACATGAGCCTTTTTTTCCAGGATAAAAGTTTGAGTCATTAAAGACAGCACATACTTTCCAAAACACAACCCAAACTGCTCTAACTGGACCCATTTCTAAATGGGCCCATTTCATTTTCCATCTGCAGCATCAGTTCAAGATATGTGTATTGATGGACGAGACCTGTGGACTGTCCATTGAACTACATATATATATTACAGATTTCACAATTACCATTATTCATCTGTGTGTGTGTATGTGTTTTCATGTGGTTTCTCTTTGAATGATTATGGACCTAATTAAGGAGTATCTTCAGTGTTCCAGGATTTGAAGTCTTGGTGCAAAAAATAAAAAGTTATTTATCCACAAATGGGAGTTTCTGGGCAACCTCCGTATCATGCAGATACTCCGTCTTCCATTTGAACTTTGCACTGAACATTATCTATGACAATGAAAAAGCATCCATTGGCCAGTAAAGTCTATGCTTTTAAGTCTCACATGATATTAATAATCAAATAGCCATTGAGCCAGCATATCTCTGTTACAACTTATAAGGAATCTTGTATGATTTTAACATACACATGAATCACATTGGGAAATCATGTTGGGAAAAAAAGGCCTTTTAGGTGGCATTTTGCTCTACTGAATCAGATGCTTTTTGTATGATCAACAAACAGTAAGCAAAATGAGATCTGGTTTTCTCTGTACTTTTTAGTCAACCATGTTAGTGTAAAGATGTGATCTGTTTTGAATAATATTTGTGAAAGACTGCCTGTTACTTTTAGTAAGGATGCCCTAGATTCTTGTCTTGATTATTTTTGTACAGTTTTCATAGAGGTATAAAACTGAGCATACAGACTAACACTTATTGATAATTTTAATTGTCTTTTTGTGAATACTCATTCACTACATATGTATAGTAAACACAATTCTAACAAAAACAAATATAATAAATACAAATAATAAATGATACTCATGATTTATGTTAGCATTTCATAATCTCCTTTATTTCAGATATTTTGAGAACTGTTCTCTCAGTGGCCTCAAAACTACATTGCTTACAGGACATACCTGTTTTATGTATTTCTAGCTGTTCTGTCCATCTTCATTTTCTACAAGGACAATTTTACTTCCCCACAAAGCATATAAGAGGTTATGATATTACAATGATATTACAATGATACTATGATATTACAATCCAAATGTGATGGAGCCATTAATGGAGAAGAATGTTTGTTATGGATGTCTTGAAAGAGCTTTCCCATTTTAATTCATTGAATCACTATCGTTTGTTATCTTCTAGAATAATTTTCCTAACTAAGATTTTATAAATGAGCTTTATAATCTAAACTAATATCTTCTTTGAATGTCATATCTCCTACATGACAAGAAAGTACACTAGCTAAGGAAATTTCTGGGCTTTTATTTCCATCCATCCATCAATCAATCAACGAAAAAATCTATTTCGCATGTATTATGTGCCAATTTCCTGTTCTAGATGCTGATGATCAGTTAATTTTTTTTTAGAAATAGTGATATTCTATTCTTTTTTCCATTCCATCTGCTTTTTAAAAAAAAAATCAACAACTTGTTTAGATAGATCAATTTGGAGTTGACTCAATGGGGGAACATCTTCTAATTGTTATTTTGTCATTTCTTTATCTTTGTTCTAACAAGTTGATGGTTTGAATGTTTACAGATATTCACTCAAAAGTGACTCCCAGATCAGGACTCAGTAATTTTTTTATTTTTAGAATACAAATGATTTCTTTTGGTCTATGATACTATTCAATGATTCCATGACTCCTGTCTTTCTTATTGAAGAAAGTATTCACATTTGATAGATGTGAGGCTTCTGTAAAATCGACATGTCTTTGGCCTCTGATTTCATATTCCTGAAACATGCTTTCCATTTTTTTCCTCACTGTCAACCCATATGCTCACATTTTTATTGAAGTGAGAGTGTGAAAATATATCTATATCTATCTATCTATCTATCTATCTATCTATCTATCTATATATATATAGTTCTTTATATTAGAAAGTCTCGTTGATCTCTTCAATTCAATATTGCTACCTCCTCATTCTCTGCAACAGATGCTCATATATAAACTGCAATTAACTTCCCAGGGGCCTTTTTGCAAATATTTATCATGAGTACTACAATAGGAGATGGCTAACTGTCCAATGAAGTAATGTTTTGTTATATTTGGATAGAAGAGAAAATTAACTTTGAAAAGTCCTTATTTTACCTTTCTTTTTTTCTTTTCCAAATTTATTTTTTTGTTTTCAGTTTTCAACAACCACTTCCATAAATTTTAAATTTTCTCCCCGTCCCTTCTCAAGATAGCACACAATCTTAAATGGACTTATTTTGCCTTTCTGAAAAGAACTTGTGAAGTACCCTTTCATTAAGCTGAAATTTTTTTCTATTTACTTTAAGCCCACAGTTTCACTAAAGAGATACTTCACCTGGTTACTTCTTCATAATTCCCTGCCCGCAACCCCGACATTATCAGATTATCTGACTCAGCTTGCAATTTCATGTGTAATCCCCACACATTTAAAGGTGATCATTATGTTACTTCTTCCTGGGTTGATTGATACCTCACCTTCTCTATAGTTAATTTATCAAAGACAATCATTATCTGGCCTCAAAAAATTCTACTATTTCCTTCCCTCACAAATTTCTAAACACTTTAGGTTTCGCTTTGCTTATACTTCAATGTCTCCATGACCTTGTCAAAATGGCCACTCCATTCCCTGGTGACATCCACTATGTTTTCTAATTTTGTGTCATTTTTATCCATGTTTTTGTTAGATCTCATAGAAACAATCAAACCCACATGCTAGATGCCTCCCTCTTAAAATAAAAATAAGAGAAAAGCATTTCATATAAACCAGTAAAACAATGACCATCTTCTATCTTTCTTCAACTCATCTTCTTTTCAAGGCATGCATGTTTTTGATGTCTCATGCACTAGGTGATTAATAGTAAAAGATTTATCTCTATTGCCGTTTTGTCGCCTGTAATTTTTATTCTTCTGGGAATATGATGTTTCATGATTCAAATGTGTATATCATCATTGAGAAACTATTGATGGACTTCTGATTTCCCAATAGAAAAATGGTCAAAAGATATGAGCAAAATATTTCAAAAAATAAATTAGAAAATATTAATAATCCTGTGAAAACTGTCCAAAATCACTGATATTGAGGGACATGAAAATGAAAACAACTCTAAAGTATCTGTCCAAATCATCAAAAGTGATTAAAATATGAGAAAATTAAATGTTGGAGAATAGACCGGAAGACAAGCACATTAATTCCTGATAATAGATATGGAGATTGTTCCAACTGTTCTAGAAAACAACTGGGAATTTCAATTGCTCTGGGAAAAATTACAAATGGGGGGTTGCAAATTACAAAAGAAAGGTTACTAAATTTTCACACAATTTGATCCACAAATCAAATCACTGGATTTAACCTGTAAAGTGTTTAATGATAGAAACAAGCCTAATAAAGACAAACAATAGCTATATGTCACCCAAATTTTGCAAAATACCTAAACTACCTTTTCTCGTTTGATCCTCATGATATTGCTGTCGAAGTAGGGCTATGGGTGTTATTGCTCCCATTTTACAAAGGAGAAAATGGATGCTCAAGAGGTTAAGCGATATACCCATAGCAATGCTATTGAATGCTAGCAGGATACAATTTAGGTTTTCCTGATTCCAAATCAAATCAAGCATCTATTCACCTTGTTGTGCTACCTCTCCAATAGATCCATATGTGGAAATAAAGATGAAAATAAAATATTTGCCCAAAGATTTTGAGGTGACTGAACAAACATTATATATATATGCATATATGCATGTATATATATTTATATATGAATATATGTAGTATGTATGCATGTATTGCATATACACATGTATGTATGTATTGTGAACCTATATTATATAGACTATATAGCTTATATAGTCTATAGAGTGTATATATATATATATATATATATAGTTTCTCAAAAGTCTTCATGTAATTTTAAACAACTAAAAAGCTATGACAAATCTGAACAATATTCTAAAAAGTAGAGACATCACCTTGCCAACAAAAGTTCACATAGTCAAAGCTATGGTTTTTCCAGGAGCAAGGTATGGCTGAGAGAGTTGGAATATAAGGAAAATTGAGTGCTACAAAATCAATGCTTTTGAATTATGGTGTGGAGAAGACTTCTGAGTCACCTGGACAACAAGGAGATCAAATCAATCAATACTTAAAGAAATTAATTCAGACTATTTGCTGAAAGGTCAAATACTAAAGCTGAATCTAAAATACTTTAGCCACACAATAAGAAGACAGGACTCATTGAAAAAGGCCCTGCTGGAAAAATTGAAGGCAAAAGAAAAAGAGGATGGTAGAGGATGAGATGGATAGATAGCATCATGGAAGCAATGAATATAAGCTTGGATAGACTTCAGGACATAGCAAAGGATAGAAGGTCCATGGGCTCATGAAGAGTTCGACATGACTGAACAAGTTGTTGTGTTTGTCCTTTGTTCATGTCATCAAGATGATAACATGACTTGCTCTAGACTTTGACTTGAGGGAGGAAGGGCTGTACAAGGTCACTTTCTCCTCCAGAGTCATCTGGGTCCAGTGGCTGGCCTTTATTTCTTTGGGTTTACTGGCTGGATATCTTGCTCAAAGACCAAGCCTTAATCCCAATTCACTCTGGAGCTCATAGATTGGACAACAGGTCCCTGCCCACCTAGTGCAGAATGAATGTAAATAATAAATAGGAACTGTTACTCTTTAACCCAGGAACCCTGAGGGTCTTCTCCTCCCAGTTTGATTATTCTGTCATTTTTTTTCTATATTAAAAAGGGACCATCCCTTGAGTCACTACTTAAAGAGGCATTGAATGGGTGTACCTCACTCAAAATGAGAATCTGATAAAATTTTAGCCTAAAATAGCCAGGGTCCTACACTGCATCCTGGGCCATCTCCAATCATCCTGATGAATACCAGGCTCCTGGACCCAGATGGCTCTGGAGGAGAAAGTGAGACTGGTGACCTTACACAGGCCTCACTCACTCAAATCAAAGTCTAGTACAAGTCATTCCATCATCTTGATGTCATGGTCCTCTTCCAAACACAACCTGTGAATGAGTAACAGTTGATGGATTATCATAATAAGTTGCTCCTATTACTTTATATCATAATCTGCACAATATGCATTGTTGATCCACTGTTCTTCCTATGTGGATAGCTAAACCATCACTATGGAATGACTATGGGATCCCATTGAGAAGGCCTAGAAGGTTCCAGTATAGTGGCACATGCATGTAGTCCTTGTTCCTGGAAAGACTAAGGCTGAGGATTTCTTGAGCTTAGGAGTTTTGACTGAAATAGAGTTATAGACAACCACTGTTGTCTATACAGCAGTGCTGTTCACTCTAAATCTGGCGCCTCCATAGGTAGGGTGGAGGTTGGGGCAGGGAGACACAAAACTGACTAAGGAGGGACAAATTAACCAGGTGAAAAATGGAGCATGTCAAAATTTTCATTCTGATTTGCAGCAGAATCAGTGGCCACAGCACCTCTGACCTGAAGGGAGAGAGAAAAAGAGGGAGAGAGAGAAAGAGAAAGAGACAGAGACAGAGAGACAGAGAGAAAGAGAGAGAGAGAAAGACAAAGACAGAGACAGAAAGACAGAGACGGGTGGAGAGAGACAGAGCAAGAGCTAGAAAGTTTGCTGTTTGGTAATGAATTTTTTTCCGTCACTGAGACCCACAAATGAGATTCCACAATTACACTTTTTCACATTCACCTCTACCAATTCTAAAAAGGCTCTTTAATTCCAACTCTTTTTTGGGAAGGAAAGAGGCTAGTCTTTGTACCCTAAGGAGCATGTTGAGTGAGGGACAGAGAAGATGCATAGTTGGCTATCCTTAGATGGCTTTTAAGTATAATGGAGGACTGGCCAATAAGCATCCAATCCTGGCAGCACTCAAGTTTGGTGATCCTACTTCTGGTAGCATATGATAATATGGATAAAGTACCCAGCTGTCCAGAGTATAAGCAGATATTCTGAAACAGTTTCCTATCTACTTACTATGTAAGTATGGTAAGGATAAGTCTTTTGTTTGGCTGCTAAGCTGGAATTGAGTGTGCACACAAAGGAAAATAATTGACCAAAGCAATCTCTTTGAAGAAAATGTTTAGGGTGGGGGAGGAGCCAAGATAGTGGAGTAGAAAGATTCACATAAGCTAGTTCCTAACCCACAGCCCATAAAATACCTGTAAAGAAGAACTCCCAACAAATTCTGGAGCAGCAGAAGCCACAGAACAACGGAGTGGAGGAGAGACCTGAAAAACCGACACCAAAGGTCCGTCGCACACCAGACCCAGAGCGGAACCCAGCCCTGCCTTGGCACATGGCACTGAGAGGAGCAGATCCAAGCAGGCTTCAGGGACAGACTCTCCAGCACACAGGTCCCTCCACCCACAGGCACAAAGGTCAGTGAGAGAGCCTTCTCAGCTGGCCGAGAGGGGAGCGGGGTGTCTCCATAACTCGGGCCCCCTTGGGAGGCAGCAGCAGATGCAGCAATGGACGGGAGCTCCCAAAGCAGACAGGAGCTCAGATCCATTATTGAAGGTCTTTGCATAAACCCCCTGAGGGAACTGAACCCCTTGCTCGACCCTGCCCCTACCTGAGCAGCTGAACTTAATCTCACACTAAACAGCAGCCCTGCCTTGTTGAAAGCCCTGAGGCTGGGAAGCAGCATTTGAATCTCAGACCCCAAGCACTAGCTGGGCAGATCTGGAGGCGAGGTGGGTGTGGAAAGGAATCTCAGAAGTCAAGTAACTGGCTGGGAAAATGCCCAGAAAAGGGGGAAAATATAAGACCACAGAAGGTTACTTTGGTGAACAGATATCTCCTCCCTTCCTTTCTGATGAGGAAGAACAATGCTTACCATCAGGGAAAGACATAGAAGTCAAGGCTTCTGTATCCCAAATATCCAAAATAAATATTTAGTGGGCTCAGGCCATGGAAGAGCTCAAAAAGGATTTTGAAAATCGAGTTAGACAGGTGGAGGAAAAATTGGGAAGAGAAATGAGAGAGATGCAAGAAAAGCATGAAAAGCAGGTCAACACCTTGCTAAAGGAGACCCCAAAAAATGCTGAAGAAAATAACACCTTGAAAAATAGGCTAACTCAATTGGCAAAAGAGATTCAAAAAGCCAATAAGGAGAAGAATGCTTTAAAAAGCAGAATTAGCCAAATGGAAAAGGAGGTTCAAAAGCTCACTGAAAAAAATAGTTCTTTCAAAATTAGAATGGAACAGATGGAGGCTAATGACTTTATGAGAAACCAAAGCAATCTCTTTCCTTAGAATCATCTGGATGAGATATTGTTAGTCTGTGGGTGGAGAGAAAAACTTTGAACCTTTATCTTCCTATACAGGCTACATGAGGACATAACCCTCCTATTTCTTCTGTTCCTGTACAATCTATTATTTTCTTCTCTTAGGTGAAGATGTATGGGAAATGGAACAAACTAGGACACATTCATGTGAGATTCAAAAGGCTAGGATTGGCATCGGAGGGTCAGGATCTGGAATCCATGTCAGAGTTGTCAATATGGCGCTGAGGAACAACATGTTTAATCTAAGGTAGCTTCAGATAAATCCAGTAGCTAAGGTCCATGTACTCCATCAAGAGAGCCACTCATCCAATGACTATGCTGCACTCAGAAATACATTTTGTGGCATGAAGCAACCATTTTGTTTGAGCCCACTCTCCCCAGGACCGAAGGTGGTGGAGAAAAGTACATGTCCTCTGTTTGAGGGCGAAGTTTCTGTACTTATCTTCTAGATATATCTTCTCAGTAAATAAATCTCTGTACAAGCAATTTGCTATGAATGTATGTGTACAGCCTATGTCAAAGTCTTGGGGTGGGGTTAGTGGAGAGATGGAAAGAAAATTTGGAACCCCAAATCTTATGGAATTGAGTGTTGAAAACTATAAATAACTAAATTGATTTATTAAAAGAGCAATTTGATTTTATGATATTAGGGAGCTAATCATCAGGTCAATCAAAGATATAGGGGAGACAATTCACAGGTGATTGATACAAAGGGGAAAACAAACTGGAATGGGAGCCTAAGTTGACAACATTCAAAAGATACCCACAACACTTCAGGGTACCTTAGAACCCCTAGGAGATATAGTCAGCTATGTTCTTAGGACTTGCCAGCACCATGTGGTGTCGGAGTTGGCAACCTATAGGCATGCAAAGAAAGGATATGTAGGTGATAGATGACAGATAGACAGATATATGTATATGTGTGTATGTTGAATATATGTATATATGTGCATACATTTTCATATATATGAAAAATATGAACAGAAATGGTTAAGGATGAGGCTTAATGAATAATGGATAAAGTTATAATGTTAGAAAACAGATAAGTCACAAAGGGACAACTTCACGGAGAAATCTTGAAGCTTAAAGAAGGACAGCACTTTCATGCAAGCGTAGGAAAAGGGGTTGTTCAATGCCTATGGAACAGCAATCAGCTTAACAGAAGCAGACGTTATGGTCAATAAAACAGAGAGAATAGATAGGGCAGCCTTAGTGAAAAGCAGGAAGGAGGTGGAATTAAAAAGGGACCTGAATGATGTAACTTAAGGGGGCCCCATTTACTCTGAACTCAAAAAATAAAGAGAGAGCTCAAGGCAGGTTTGGCAAAGAAGCATTATGATTTCCAAAGGACTGGGCAATAAGAAGTGTGTTGAAGGATAAAAAGTTCTCAGACAATTCAGCCTAGAGAAAAGAAGGCTTGAAGAGGGGAATAAATCAATCTTTCACTGTTTTTGTTTGTTTGTTTTTGTCTTTTTAAAAGGGATTTTATATAAAGGAAGGATACTGATGAGCTGATTTCTAACTCCATGGAAGGCTATCACAGTGGTCTGAAGCTGCACTGGGGATGTGTGTCGTGGGGAAAAATATAAAGAGAAACTTCTTGGAAGAGAAGTTTAGACAGGCCAAGAAGCCTGCATAAAGTCACTTTCCCATGAGATTCGGAAATTTGTTTCAAATAATCACAGAAGGGACCTTACCTGGAATTATTTTAGGTAGAGTAATACTTCGAGCTAGGAAGAAAAGGAAATATAATAGCCCTTCCCCCAAAGTGAAGACTAGATCTAAAACAATTATCAAATGAGACAAATTTATATTTATTCTGCCACCCTCTTCCTGACCTCTGCCATCTCTCTCCACTTTGGCTGCTAATTACGCATTGTTTGAAGATGTTGGTCAGCTGGGGTGGAAAAAAGGGTCAGGAAAAAGGAATTAAGGCAAAAACATCTGATAAGACGATCATGTTTTTCCTTGTTATAAGGGAGGGTTCAGTGGCTAGGGTGTAAAAACAAAAGCCATCAGTAAAATTTTAATATATAAAATGTATATTTAATTTAATATAGACTTTATAATTATATATGATATAATGTAATACAATATATAATATGTAACAAATTTATATATATGAATGCATTTACACATATGAATATACTATATACTTGTGTATATATTATATATATGTATATATTATGTATATATATATCACTATTATTATGCATATGCATATGAAGGATAAAAGCCCTGGGACTTTTCTTATCCCCTTAGGACCTCACAGATAGAAGCCCTAATAGAGATATTTCTATATAACCTTTCTCTCTCTCCATTCCTCTCTCTCTGTATAGATAGATCTATCTATCTATCTATATAGGTATATCTATATATATGTACATATACATATATATACTCGTATATAAGAAAAGACTGAATATAAGAATATATGAAAATAAAATTGTTTCAGATTAAACATTTCCCAGTGCATTTCTCTTGAATCAAAAGAAAATGCTAAATGAAAAAGCTCAAATAAATTTTAATTATTAAGGAAAATAATTCGAAAAGCCTCTTTTAAGACTCTCCTAGAAAGACAGACTCCAAAAATTGGAAAGGACTTTCGAGTTTGCTCAGTCCAAGTTTCTTCCCAGAATAAGACTCCTATCTACAATATCCTTAACAAGTAGTGATCTTAGCCCTGCTTGAAAATATACAGTGACAAGGAGCTTCCTATATGACAGCTTATTCCGTTTTCAGAGAGCTCCTGTCTTTAAAAACACCAATTCAAACAACTAGGAAGCAGTCAATGTAGTATTTCTCTTCTAAGAATATTTTTGTCTTAAAAGAGAACACAGAGCAAACAAATCACCCAACCAAGGGTGTGGATCATGAATGGTGGAAGTTAAGGCAGCAGAAGGGGAGAAAACCAGTCAATTCTTGAATTAAACCAGGCAGGAACTACCTGAGCATCTCTCTGTCATGCCAGGGAGGTTTGGGTTTGCTCTTTGGTAACAGAGAATTCAATGAGGCAAAAAAAAAAAAAAAAACCACCTTGAAAATCTGCTCATTTTTTCTGCCACGATTTGTGGAGATTGTGTGTGTGTGTGTGTGATGTGACTGTCTTTCTACGTATGTGTGTACTTGTAATGTATTGAGTGTGAGTATACATACATATATTTAGCATGTTTGTGCACGAGTATGTATATCTTTGCATCCATGGATACGTGCTCACACATGTGACATTATTGTATATGTATATCAAAGGGACAAAAAACCCTGAGATGTTTTCCCATCCCCTTTGGGACCCAGAGAGAGGATGCAAGTCGCTTGCTGACTCATCCACTTTTACAGTGGAGGGTGTTCTAGTTTCCTGGAGCTGCTCCCCATTCCCTCCCCCCAGCTTTCCTTTTTCTTTTTCAGTTCCTGGCCTCTCCCAGGTCCCAAGGTTGGAGACCAAGCTGTGTGTCCCACACTGCTGAGGCCTCCGATTTGGGCCTACAATAGCTTAATTGCCATTTCAGAGGACTGGTGCGAGTGACCTTTAACAGCTGGAGCGTCCCTGGGCCCTTCATTTGTCACACTAACATCCGGAAAGAAAAAAGAGAGACTTCCTTTGTTAATGGGAAAGTCTTCTCACAGCAATTAGCCTGGGATGGAGGAGCTGGCCCGGGGATTTCTGCTACACTCACACAGCACACAAGTGAGTCTTGTGTTTTTTCTTTCTCTTGTGTTGGGGGAAGGGAGGGGAAAGGAGTAAAAGAAGATTGAGTCCATGGGCAAAAGTGATTTAAGATCATTCAACCTTAAGACCCCGGCACCCCTACCCAACATGTATATGTATGCCCTCACAGATAGAAAGGGCCTTAGGGTTCATACTCCCACAAAACTCCTACTTTACAAAGATTCCAAGTATCTTCTCCACATCTCCTGCCACCCAATCCTTGCTTCCAGATGCCAGGCAGGGAACAGCGCTTACTTACTCTTGAAGCTGCTGTATAGGTCAGGGAAATGGTGGTGCACACAGAATAAACAAACTAGACAAGGCCCCCGAGAAGGGCATTGTGGGATCACCCGGGGGGAGCAAAATACGGCTTTGGAAAGGATGGTTAATCAAAGTTCTTTCTCTCTTTCAGCAATCCTTCCTTTCCTCGAACATAACCATGCTTCCTCCTATCACTGTTTCTTCTTGTTCCTTCTCTCTCCTTTTCTTCTCTCTCCCTTGCTTCTTCTTGCTTTTTCTCATTTCTCCCTCTCCTTTTTTCTCCTTCCTTCCTCTTTCTCTGTACTCTCTCCCTTTCTTTTCTCCCTTCACCTTTCTTTCTTCTTTCTCCTTCATTCCTATTTACCTTCTCTCTCTGTCTCTCCTCTCTATCTCTGTCCTGTTTCTGTCTCTTTCCCATCTGCTCTGTCTCTCTCTGTGCCTCTCTCTTTCCATTGCTCTTTCTGTCTGCTTCTCCCTCTCTTTCTCTGTCACTGTTTCTCTCTTTCCCCATCTCTTTCCCCACTGCTCTCTCCCTCTCTGTTTGTCTGTCTGTCTCTCTCTCTCTCTGTGCCTCTCTCTTTCCTTTGTTCTTTCCCTATCTCCTCAAAACAAAGTCAAGTACAAGTCATGTCATTATTTCTGTGATGGCATGGTCTTCTTCGGCAACGAAGGACAAACACACACAAATTCCCCTGTACACACACATTTTGCTCCCCACCATAGAGAGCTTGCTGGAGTGACAAGTTATTTCATTTCTAGATTCAAATCAATGTGAGCATGTGTTCATGTGAATAATTCCCTTGCTAAGGTAAGGAAAAGGCAAAATCAAAAGGATACAGCTTTCCTTGGGGGAAAGTGAATTCTACCTTTAAATTTATTTTGACAATTGAGTCACAGGAAAAGTCTCCATGAGAAGCATGCTCCTCCCTAAAGCTTATGACTGGCAAAACAATGGGGTGACAAGAGGAAAGTCATTGGTTTAATCAAGAAGGCTCTTGGGTCCCATCCTCTCCATTGTCTTCATTCTTTATTTGGCTTGCCAGATACAAATACATATACGCACATACGTACATATGTATGTATGTGTATCATGTGTGTGTGTGTAAATGGGATTTAGTGGAGAATATTCATTGAGTTGGGAGTTAGATCTTTATTTTAGTTCCAGGTCTGCCACAAAGAAGCTTTTATTCACAAGTCAGTTTTATGTTTTGAACTTTGCGTTTCAATATCTATAACAAAAGGGACATTAGTTTAATCAGGAGCTCTTAACCTTGGGGTCCACAAACTTGAATGGGAAGAAAATACATCTTTATTTTCACCAAAATTTACTTCTTTTTCTTTATTCCTAAATAGTCAAGTCAAAATTATTTAAAAACATTATTCTAAGAAAGTGTCCCCACAGGTTTAACCAGCTGGCAAAGGTGTCCATCTCACACACACACACACACACACGCAAGCACACACACACACACACACACACAATCAAGAACTGGTAATCCCTAAAGTTTCTCTCAATTCTGATATTATTGGGTTTTAGGTGTACCCTTGGATAGCAAAAGTCCTGTTAGACTGGGACTAATTTCTTCAAAGTTCTGGTCTGGTGGGTCTGAGCTAATTTACATAGTTACTTACTTGTGATCTATCTCTGTTACCATCTGTCTGTCTGTATGAATGTCGGATTGGTTCTCCCTTTCTGTCTCACACTCTTGTGTGTGAGGCCCAGGAAGCAGTACTCAAAGGCAGGAAGGCTTCCATGCAGGCAGGATTTTTCAGAGATATAGTCAGTTGGATTTGCCTCTATTTCCATGGACTGGCAGACAGGTTCCATCTGAAGCCACAGGGTGCATAACAAACCTACCCTGGGCCAAAACCACTTACTAATTAAAACATTTTGTGAGATGAATTGAGTCCTGGAGAATATTGCCAGATAGGGGTAGCTCTCAAAGTCCAATGCCCAGAAAAGATCCTGCTTTGGAGATTGGTGCAGCCAGCTTCTCTCCCATGCTACCCTTGTGCCTTTCTTTGAATAAAGAGGATTGGATATTGCCAGGCAAGCACTGTCTCCTCCCTATGCCACCTGCTGTTACTTAGCTCTCCTTTTCCAGAGGAGCAAAGGTCATAGCTCACCCAGGGCTTAATCTATTTTTCATTCTTTTTATTTCCAGGCCCAGAATGATGGATGGACTCTGGAAAACCTATCAAGCATAGTCCAGTTGTCTACTCATTTCCACCAATGCCAGCCAGGTGCCTTTGAGTCAAGCTTCTAGGAGCCATTTGGCTACTGGACCATCTCTGTGGGGTACCATGTTTATTTGGGCCATTTCCCCTAGCCAAAGAGGAAAGGGTTAGAACTGGAGCTGAACCTTGTTGATTATTTTGAATAGACTTTGAATCATGGTCTTATGAGCATCTCCAGGATGAAACAGTCAACAAGGCCATGGATTGTCTTAAAAATACCAAATATGTTTCTGGTCATCACTTAGGACCCTTACTTTCTACTACTATCTGTGTCCAGCTGGCCAAGGAGCATTGTCTGGTTACCAAAAAAAAATATGGAAATCTGACAAGGGTCTAGAGCAGAGGAACAGCAGTGACTAAAGTGCCTGAGAGTGCAACAAAGTTGGCCAAAGTTAAGTCTGCACAATAATTCTGGGGAGGTTTTTGGTCAGGGAAGATTTACAGGTTCTTATCGTCTTTCTGGACTCCAGGGATTGTCTCACAGCTCCACAGGTCTGAATCTTAGTTGTTAACTGATAAGGGATTGATTAGATCATAGAAAGAACTGTCTTCACTACCCAAATGAGATTGTTTTCCAGTTACTTCCTTCTCCAAAAATACCTGTTCCCTTCCTCTCTAACTTTCCAAGTCCTACCTATTCTTCAAGACCAAATTCAATTCCTCTCGTTCATTCTGATTCTTCTATAAAACATGACTAATGTGAAAATATGTTTAATAAGATGTATATGTGGAACCTATATCAGATTGCACACCGTATTGGGGAAGGGGGTGGCAGAGAAAATGTAAAACTTATGGAAGTGAATATTGAAAACTAAAAATAAATTAATTTTTAAAATACCAAGTTCATATCTCATCGCTTCTGTGAACCCTTCTCAGATGACACTACCCCACAAGGATCTTTCTTTCCTTTGAATTTCTAGTGCTTACTGCCCCTACTGCTCCTTTGGTAATTAACCAAGGATTGTCTTGTGAAATCCATTGTGTTCAAGTTCTTCCTCTCCCATATTGTTTGTTACTGAGAGGCAGCCTGGTGTAGAGGCAGGAGGGATAGTGTTGCACTCAGGCACTGAGATGATGACCCTGACTCTAACACATGCTTTCTGTGTTCTACTTGGATCAGCCCTCCATGATGCTCTTTAAGGCTAAGGGTATTATTTTTCTCTTTTTAGTTGATTTTATTCATTTTGAACTTAAATACAAAAAAAAATCCTTGTACACAGTACAACACAAAAAGAGGATTCAACATGAAAATATTAACTTCCATTTCACATTGCTTATTTTTTCTGAAAAAAAAACTATGCAATGAATATTACATATCATTTTCAAAACTTCTCTGCTTTTCTGTTCTTCTTTCTGAGTATTCTTTGATTCTGCTATGCATTTTTTACTTTTTTTTTCTCCCTCCTTGCCTTCTCCACACCAGGGAAGGTCACCATTAGACACAGATGTGTTTATGTGTATGCGTGTATGTAAAATCATACTATATATACTTCTATTTATCAGGTCTTTCTCTGAAGGTCAATGGCATTTTCCTTCATAGGTACTTTGTAGTTGATTTCAGTAATTATAATACTCAAAATAACTTAGTTCTTCACAGTTATTCCTTGAACAATATTGCCGTTATTATATACAGTGTTCTCTTGGTTCTTCTCATTTCATTCTTCGTGATTTCATGCAATTCTTTCCATATTTTTCTAAAACCAACCAGCTCATTATTCCTTATAATACGGTAGTATTATGTCACAATCATAGACCACAACTTGTTTAGCCATTCCCCAATTGATAGGCATCCTTTCAATTTCTAGTTCTTTGCAATCACAAAGGGAGCTGCTATGCATGTTTTAGAACATATAAATCAACTTGGGAAATAGATTTAATAGTGGTACTGCTGGATCAAAAAGTAAACACAGTTTTACAGCTCTTTGGGTATAATTCTAGATTGTTCTCCAAGCTGGTTGGATGAGTTCACAGTTCTACCAACAAGGTTGCAGGTTATAAAGAAATAACCAAATGCATCATTAGAGTGAGTTTCCATACCAAGAGTTCTCAATGTTGCTGAAATCATAGGTCTTTTCTCTCTCACAGAAGGTGCTTGTTAAAATAACTTGAAAAAGAGCTCCAAGATATTTGGAAGATCTTCCTTTGAGGATTTGTAGGACAATGCATGCAAGACTCACTCAGGATAAAAGGTCATGAATTAGTTATCCAAAGCCTCAATGGAGAAAGTACTCACATCAACAAGATCTATACCTATATCTTTGTTTATGTCTATCTCTACTTCTATATCTGTATCTGCATATATATATATATATATAATATATATAAATGAAATAAAAATATAGCAGATCTATTCATTAACATAAGAGTATGCGAATATATACATATGTATCTATATATGTATATAAACATATAAAACTACTATATTGTCATCTTACTATATGTTATATATTTATGTATATTGCCATCTCTACCTAACTTGTAAGCTCTTTGAAGGCAGGGATTGTGACTTGGATCTCTTTTTGTCGTCAGCTGTGTCTTGAACATGATAGATGTCCAAGAAATGTTTTCAAACTGATGGATTGTTTGATATCAGAAAATTAATTAAGTGATTTACAATGAGAATGATAACTGCCAAACAGATGGATATTCTTGTCCGCCAATTAGCACATTCTTTTCTTAGTAGGGAAGTCTTTTTGGAAAATGAAATTGAGATCTTGTCCAGGTTCAGGGCAATGTTGGGAACAGAAGTGGGGTGGAACTAGCTTACCATCACCACCTTAAAGCATGTTGTTTTAGGCAAAGAAGTTTCGTAAAACCAATTAGATCAATTTCAACAACACCTACCACTCCCCTTCCTCCATTGGTTGTATTCTCTTTGATTCTATCTGCACTAACTTCTCCTAGCTGTATATCAGACTCTAATATTTTCTGTTGGACCTAATAATCTTAGTGAGTTCTTAATTTACATGAAATAGTCTCTCCCCCTCCTCCTTTCCCACCATTCTATCTCTCTGTGTATCTCTCTCCATCTCTTTCTGTCTCCTTGCCTCTGTCTCATTATCTCTCTTTCTCTCTCTCTTTCTCTTTCTCTCTTTTTCTGTCTCCCTCTCCTCCCTCCCTCCCTCTTTTCCTTCTTCATTCCCTCCCTTTTCTCCCTTGTTCTTTCCCTCCCTCCCTCCCCTGCAGCCACATCATTGCTTGGACTAATGCCTCTTTATCCACAGGAGGGTTCTTCCATCTGGCCCTAGTGAATATCCTTGATAATAAAGAAGTATTTTCTACACTCCCCACTAGGAGACAGAAAGCTGGTAGCAGCATAGTCAGCAAATGGACATAGCACTAGCAATGTGCCAGTAAGGCTTAACCTGCCCAAGTCAACCAAAAGTTCCTATCTTGACTCCGTCATTCTCAGATAGTACTGAAGACCCACTGCCCAGATTTCTTGCTAAGTTCTCTTTTGGCTTTCTTGGAAGCTTCCATTATAATAATAATAATAATAATAATAATAATAATAGTGTAATTAGCTCTTTAAGGTTTGTAAAGTGCTTTACATATGTTATATCAACTGATCTTTATATCCCTGCAAGAATTGAGGTATATTTAAAAAAAAATCTCAGTTTTACAGATAAAGAAATTGAGGCCGACTGATGTTAAGTGACTTTCCCAGAGGCATACAGCTAGTAAGTGTCTGAGGTAAAACTTGATCTTAAATCATCCTGACTCAGAGTCCAGTACTCTAACCACTGTGCCATCTAGCTGTATCACAGACTACAAAAGAGAACTAACATTGTTTAAGTAGAAAGCAAATTGTTTGAATACAGGAAGCCCAAGGTCAAATTGCACTTCTAACACTGTGTGACCTTGAGCAAGTAACAACTTTTTATATCTCAATTTCTTTATCTATAAATATAACTCCATATGATAGACTCTCTTTTGACTCAAAAGACCAATTATATTTTGGAAAGTTTTCAATTGTTTGCCTCATTGCCCTGCACTTGTAGAGCCTGGGCATTACAGAACTTATCTACTTGAGTGGCTATAAATTCCCCTTACAAGTACTTAGGCTCACAAAGCTTCTAAATATAGCAGTTTTATTTACTTGTATCAAGTTCATAGATAACTCCTCCACTCCTGCTCTCCAGGGAACCCACTCTTATTCCAGAGGGTCCTGCACTATCTTGGTGAAAAATGGTGCCACCCCAGTTGAAGCCCTAGTATGGCTAAAATACCAAGATTTTCATCACATTATATTTTGCATTTTTTGACAGAGGCTCTTCTCCCATCCATGCTGCACCACTCTACTTCTACTGGCTTCCATTCTATATCTCTGTTCCTTGATGTTCAGCTTTCCTCCAGCACATGATTCTCATTGCTTCCTTTCCAAGTACCAGCTCTCAAACTACTGAACCATGGGGAATTATATGGGAGTCAGATTTCTTACTTCTAGGTTATCAGGTGCACCTGGTCTATTTCATTCTGTTGTTATTTTAACATAAATCCCACAGCTTTATACTTCATAAAAAGGACTGTGGAATCACTTTCATTGACCATCTGAAAAGGTTCTCTTGTTTTCTACCCTAGGTTAGCTTATGGTGACTTCTTAGTTTTTTACCTTTTCTCTCTTCCTGGATGATGCACTTTTCATTTCTGTCAACACCTACCATTGGATCTTTTGAAGTTCAGAGGAGACAATTCTTCTCTTTATCAATTTGGATTATCATTCCCTTATCTTTCTTTGGGGCAAACTAGGAGTAATGATGTTAAGTATCATGAACTTCTTGAAAAATCACAATAAGGGTGTTGAAGGGGCATAGTTGGTAGTGCCTAGTGGCTGCTCCTAGAATAGATGTCCATGACTCAGAGGAAAAGGAAAAAGCTTCACAGTTTTGCTGGGAAGTAATGTTATTCAGTCCTTAAAACACTATGCAAATTTAAGTTATAGGTCAGTCTAATAGTATTGACCTCTTTCACAAAATCTTTCTGTATATTCTAGAGAAGAATTCTAGATTGGGATATTATGACTCTTCCCATATCTGAAGAGTTTTATAATAGGGGTAGTAATCTGAGTTATAAAGAAAAGAACATACTGAAATAGAATCTCTACATAGATCCCCAGGATTGGGCTATTGGGGCTGGGTTTTCTTTGTCCTGCATAGGATCCAGGCCTCCACAAAGTTGTTGGATTTATTTCTGAGTCTCTACTTTCATTTGTTAGATTCTACCATATTTCAGTGCCTCTCCTTATCTCCAAGAGTCTTCATGTTGCCTCCTACAACTCAGATAAGTAAAATTTGCCTTATATCCCAACACTTTTGGTCCTTGTTCCTGCTGGGAAATTGATATTTCATTCAAGATGCTAAGCCTTAATGTGTGATCCAACCTCAGGTAATATGAGCATTTTTAAAGGGATTTTCAGTGCCTTAACTCAAAGTAATAACAGATCTGGGAATTTCCATCACCAGTGTAGTACCTATAGATGAAAGTCATAGGAAGGCAGATTTTGGCTCTGTGTAAGGAAGAATTTTTTAACTATCAAAGTTTTCTAATAACAAAAGGGACTATTTCCTAAGAAAGTGAGCTTCTTATGAGGGGAAGTCTGCAAATAGAGGCTGGATAACAACTCTTCAGGAATGTTAATAAAGGGGATTCTGTTTCTAGAAGAAGTTGGACTAGACCGGCTTTAAGTTCCCTCAGACCAGTAGCCACAGATCTCCAAGGGTCCTTGGAGAGATTGAGGGGGGGTGGGAGTGGATGAAATTGGATGGGGAAAATAATTATATTTCTATTTTTAAGTAATTGGTTTCATTTCCAATCCTATTTATTTGTATACATTAAAAACATCCTTTTGAGAAGGAATCCATGGCTTTCACCAGATTGTTAAAGGGGCTCATGGCATAGAAAAATCAGACTATTGTTTTAGAACACAGCACTCTATCTAAGAAACCTTGATCTCCCTGATTTTATGTCTGTTAGAAACAACCCCAATATAATAAATAGGTTGATGTGCTATTCAAGATTATTTACCAGTATTAATTAACCAACATTTATTAAGTACTTACTATATGCCAAGTACAAGCTTTTTTGACTAACCACATAAGGGCTTCCTTTCCCTGAAGCCCTTATAGTGTAACCTCAAGAAGTATTTTTGGTGAGGGGGTGCAGTGATCAATTACTCAAGATATCCCTTCCTATCTGGAACCATTGACTTCCAGAAACAGTCAGAACCTTAGAAATCATCTACTTCCAGCCATCTCATTTTACATGTCAAAACCAAGCCAAGAGCAACTGAGTAACTTGTTCACAAACCTAGGAATTGAGCTCGTATTAGAACCCATTCTAGGTCTCTTAACTCTCGTTTTCTTCTATACTATGCTTTGTCTATGACTTCATGACTAGTCTCGTTTCCCCCTTCCATGAAACCAGCCAGCTCCCATTGAGAAGGGCCCAGGGAGAGAGGGCTATTGAAATATTTAATATATCTTCCTTAGTTCCTAAGAGGTAGGCAATCTCTGAGCTGGTCACGTTTAGAAAAAAGAATCCCCAGCTAGGGCAGATACTTACATAATCATAGACCTGGATGGAATCTTAGGATTCATCTAATACAATCTCCTCATTTTACAGATGACAAAACTAATGATTCTTTCAAGGTCATACTAGCTATTAAGAGGCAGGGCTAGGGAGATTCAAATGCAGGTCTCCTATAGTAAAATCCAATATTCTTTCCAGGACATGCTAATTCAATACTTGTAGAGAAAGACTTGGACTAGAATTCCTTTTCTAAAACACCTTCTGTTGTGGGCCTTTATGCGCTCATCTGACAGGAGGCATTCTAGTACTAGAGATAGTGTGGTCCAACAGGGGAAAATGGATTAGGAAGCAGGAGACCTAAACTATAATCTCAACTCAGCCACTCAGTCACTTTGGGTAAGTCATTTCCCATGTTTAGGCCTCAGTTTTCTCATCTGTAAAATGAGAAGTTTGAGTTAGAAGATAACTAAGGTCCTCCTTGGCTAGAGCTTCAGGGAATGGAGGGTAGAATGGAAATGTCAATGCAGAATGCTCTCCATACTCTCCACCCTCTCTACCAGCTTAATCCTACTCAAACATCCCAACAGACCTGTTTCCTGGCAGCCTTTAGCTTCAATTTCATTTAGCTGGGAACGGGACGTTGTGTGCCCTTCTGGAGGAAGGGCCTTGCCTGGGTGTCCCGGTGACTGACTTTTCTCAGCTTGGCCCTTAAAGGCATGAATTCAGAAGCTGAGGTTCCCCTGGGAAGGATGCAGCTTTTATCTATTCATGTCAGGTTTCCTAGTGGGGTCAGGGTGGGGGCTGCTCAGGGAACTGGCAAGAGGAGGATCCTGGAAACCTGGAGTTTAAAATCCAAAGCACTTAAAATCCCTGTAGAAAGTTACCCAGGCTGCATGTCCCCATATATTTGTTTTTCTAAGACAGGGATTTTGGCCATGGGAACATCCTTCTCAGTAGGAACAGCCCAGTAATTCTGAATAACAGAATGAAGAGCAAAGACAGATGGGCGAGCCAAGGATTTACCCAAGATCACATGAGTAGTGTGGGGCAGAGCTGAGATTCTAACCCACGTCCTCTGATTCCAAAGTCAGTACTCATTCTACTGAATAGGGCTAAGATCTGATTAGCTCTTGTGATCTATGGGGCAGATAAATAAGAAATTGTAAGTTTGTGATACAGGACTCTAATAAAATTGTTTTGTTTTTTTCTCACCCTGTGCTAACTCCTTCCATTCCATAAGCCTATCTCACAAAGGAAATGTGATAATCATAGGAAATAATGAATATAAGATGCTTTCTAGCAAGGAAATGCTTTAAAACTATCAGCTAGAACTATTCACAAATAATAATAGCATTACTCTCATATGAATAAGCAAATTTTCCCCTCTAACTCTTGGGAGTTTCATTCTGAACAAGCCCTAGTGGTTCTATCTTATGATCAAGCAGTTCAGTAGATTTGATTGGGTCTGGGCTTATCAGCATCAACTCAGACCCATCCCAGTGTAGATGTAGTTTCCCAGAGACTAATTGGGATGGGCTCTCTGCCTAGTCATCTGTCTTCTATTCAACTGAATTCTAAATAGAGATCCTGGAAGATTTCCTGCCCCACCTTCCCAATCACAGCTGTGGTCCCTTGGGTCTGGATCCAAGTTCTGTAGCTGACAAGGTGTTGCAGAAGCCAGAAGTTAAGGAAAATATCAACCTCCATTTTTGTATTTGTTAAGTGGGATAAATAATATAGGCCACCCACTTGCTACATCAGGATAAGACCGAGCAACAAGCCCACCAAATATTTATTAAGTACCTGCCTGTTATGCATGAGGGTTATGGAAATACAAAAACAAAAATAGAAAAAAAATAGATCCTTCAAGGATCTTGCATTCTGCTGATGTTGGCATTTAAAAATAATGAGGAAGAGGAGATGGGAGAACTGAGGAGAAAAGAGAAGAAAATTGAGAAGTGAGAGGAGAAGGAGAGAGAAGGTAACGAGATGAGGAGAGAAAGAATTTTGACAACATGAGCAGTGACATGAACATCAACTCAAGGGTTCCCAGGGTGTGCTGAAGCCAGATCATACCGGCTTGCAAGAGGTGATTGCTAACCTTTCAGTGGGATCCTTTCCACCTTCGAAACCAGCAACTGCTATAAATTACAGCTTCATTTATTGCTTTGTGGACTACCTAGACTTAAGAAAGTAATAGAAAAATGCAGATTAAATAAATGCAAATTAAACATAAAGGTGTGTTACGGGTATTTTGGGGGGAATGATCCAGCTGTTTAACATTTGCCAGAGCACTCTTGGATATAACCCTTTGTTTAATATATTCAAGACTGTCTCAGTTGTGACAGTTGTGAGCTTGCCATAGCACCCAGAACAGGATAAATGAAGATTTGATGTGAGTTCCTTGTGAGATTGGTAAGGGAACCTTCACAAAGAGTGGCATATTCTCTTGCTTCCAGATGGAGTAGTTAGTGCCCTTGAAGAGGAATAGTCTACAGCATGAGAAGTGATTCTTGCCATGAGAACCTTCTGACTGTGCCCAGCAGCAGCAATTCCAAGGCTGGGTGAGAAAAAGGTAAAAGGGTCCCTTGGAGAAGATGAGTCAATCTTCCCTCTTCTACCACTCACAAGCCCACTGCCACTTGTTAATGTAGGCCTGCACTTGGCACAAATACATCTTGAAATGAGATAAAGAGTTGGGAAGCAATTCACAAACTGTAAAGTACAATATGTGAAATATTGTGATTGTTTCTCTGTCATCTCACAGCCAAAATGGGTACAATCAGAGACTATTCAGGAGGTCAAGTTCCTATAAGGTTAGTGAGACTCTTCTCTGATCCACAAATACTTTAGCCAGGGGTGCACTGGTGGCGTGTTAGACAACTGGCTCTTCAAAACATATATGTGTATATATACATGTGTATATATGTATATGTGTATATATATATAGATGGCATACTTGCTTTTAAAATTTTATCTATATTATGAACATCACTTTCTTAAGTCTAGACACTCAACAAAACAATAAACCAAGCCTTGATTTCTAGCATTTGCAGATTTCCAAGGTGTAAAGCTCATACTGAAAATTTAACAACTGATTACTATAAGCTGATCTAAGCAGGCTTGAACTGGCTCTAGTAGACCCCTGCCATTACCCCATCAGTCACCTTTCTCCCCAGAGAAAAAGCTGACCGGGATGATGAGAGGACTGGAGATCAGGACATGGGAGTATCCAATGAAAGAACTTCATATATTTAACCTTGAAAAGTATTGGTGCAAGGGTTGGGGGCACATATGATTGCAATATTCAAATAGCTTGGGAGTTGTCATGCAGAAGAAAAATTGCACTTGATCAGTATACTTGGTGCCATAAGATGAAGCTAGAGTAATTGCATGGAAGACTCAGAGGAGTAGACTTTGGTTCAGTTGAAAGAAAAAAAAAACACTACCTAAAGTTTAACCCTATCTCAAAGTATAATGGTTTGCTTTTACTAAAAGGTTTTCAGTGGAGGCTGGCTGAGCACTTGTTGAGAATGTATAAAATAAGATTCATGCTAATGATAGGGTTCATATAGGTGACCCACGGAAGTCTCTTCCAACTCTGCTATTGAATGACTGAAAAAACGTCTGTAAAGGTCTTTGGAAATTCAGAGATCAATATCCTGTAGAATGCCCTTTCTGTTCTTTGTCAGGATGCTATGAACAGCCAGAGAGCTCATTTCTGTAGGCATTCTTCTAGATATGATCAGTTGATGACTTTTTCTGGCAAAAGTATAATGAGGAGCAGGGTTTCCTCTCTCTCTTTGAGTAATAGAAACTTGGAATGGCAGGAAGTGTCTTGTCTTCACTCCTATATTTCATTCCGGAGATATTTCAAGAAACAGTCTATGGCATTTTTCATATTTGACCCAACTGGATAAGAAAAAGACAGAAGGCACAGAGAGCAGTAACTCCCCCTCTACACCTTACAATTTATGGAAACATTGAAAAGAACCTCATCCAATCCATACTTCAATGTGAATGAATCTTGTCTTCAATATTGCCAATAGATGGTTATGTGACCTTTGCTGCAAACATTCCAGTAAGAAGGAATCTCCAAATATCCCAAAAGTTCCCATTACATTTCTTGAATGGTTTTGTTTTTTCATCTTTCATAGAACCTCAGTTTACTTCTGAATTGCAGATTTTACCCCTTGTTTCTAGTTTGGTAGTCCTTCAAATACAAAACAGTTCTTCAAATACTTGAAGACACCTATCATATGTCCCCTAAGTATTCTCTTTTCCAGATTAAATTTTCCAAGTTCCTTCAGCATATCCTCATGTGACACGCTCTCCCTGGTTGCCCTCTTTTGAATATTTCCAAACTTATGAAGATTTTGAAGTCTTCGCCAGTGATCTCCTTCTATTATGACACTAAATCTTTACTAAATTCGGCAGGCAGTAGCTTATCAAACAAAAGAACACAGAATTAAAAAAAAAAGTCAGAAGAAAGTACCTCTCTTAGCAAGGTGCACATGGTATAGAATGTTCCTTAAAGTAATCGCATATATCCAGTCCTCAAAGGCAGAACTGTAAAATATTTTGGGCACATAGACCCAGGTCTATGCATAAGCCTCACCACTAGAGTTCAATAACTTTGTGCCCATTCTCCATTCATGCATGGGAAGTGACAACTAGGTTTATGCGTGAGTTGTTGCATCATCATCATCATTAATATCATTATTATTCCTATCTATGTCTTCTAGTTAGTAAATGGTAAATTACAATTACTCTGATTTTTGCCTTCTCATTTGGTGAATGTTTCATGTTTCATAGCTAATGACATTACTATAATTGATTTGTAATTGGAGGGTACAGGAGTTAGAACTCGTGCTCTACAATCATGCCTGTAGATGTGCATTATTCCCACACTGGGGTCTCCTAAAAGTGAGCTGTAGCAGCATGCTTATTAATGTCCAGCCCCACCTCTGGAAAAATCCTCCCCATTATACCATGATTAGTTCTCAAGACCTGTAAAATTACAAATTCAGCCTCATGCCTACCCTTTGTTCTCATCTGTTCATGAAGTTCAATGACTAAGGACAAATTGCTCTCTTAATTTTCTCATAAATTTAATGTGCTGTGAACTGTTGTGCAAGTGGATAAAATGACTCTTTTTATAACTGAACAGAGCTACTAGAGTATCACCTCATCTTCTATGGACTTGTTGAAAGCATCTTTGAGACAATTCTAGGAACAGATAGGAAGATGAGAATAATAGGTTGTAACCTTTTCCCCAGATGATTCTTTCTACTAAATTTCTATATTTTAAAAGTTTCCAATCCCACATAGTTTGGCAATTTATTAGTAGTCAATATGGTGACATCTATTAAAAATTTACTAAATTTTTATGGATAAATATTTTGCCCTGATGATTTTGGGTAACATTTCTGTCTGTGATAATGCTATGGTTACAGGACAATCTACTTGTTTAGTTTTCAGGATTGTTTTGGATCTATAAATAGAAATGTGAGCCTCTGGAGAATGAGGTTTACATTTTTTTTGTATTTCTATGCACAGAACAATCTTTTTTTTCTCTTAGTGTTAATAACAAATTTTATTGTAATTGAGACCAAATGTCCTTTTTAATTCTATTTTTTCTTTCTTTATTTAAATTTTTTACATTCATTTTCACAAAATTTTGGGTTCCAAATTTTCTTCTCATTTATCCTCTCCCCCCACCCCAATACACCAAGCATTCTAATTGCCCCTATCACCAATCTGCCCTCTCTTCTATCATCCCTCCCTTCCCTTGTCCCCATCTTCTCTTTTGTCCAGTAGAGCCAGATAACTTTCTATTCCCCATTACCTGTATTTCTTATTTCCTAGTAGCAAGAACAATACTCAGCAGTTGTTCCTAAAACATTGAGTTCCAACTTCTCCACATCCCTCCCTTCCCACCCATACCCTTTGGGAAGTCAGGCAATTCAATGTAGGCCATATCTGTGTAGTTTTACAAATGACTTCCATAATAGTCATGTTGTGTAAGACTAGCTGTATTTCCCTCCATCCCATCCTGCCCCCCTTTCTTCTATTCTCTCTTTTGATCTTGTCCCTCCCCAAGAGTGTTGATTTCAAATTGCTCCCTCCTTCCATTGCCCTCCCTTCCATCATCCCCCCCAACCCTGCTTATCCCCTTCTCCCCCACTTTCCTGTACTGTAAGATAGGTTTTCATACCAGAATGAGTGTGCATTTTATTCCTTCCTTTAGTCGAATGTGATGAGAGTAAACTTCATGTTTTTCTCTCACCTCCCCTCTTTTTCCCTCCACTAAAAAGTCTCCTGCCTGTCTCTTCTATGAGAGATAATTTGCCCCATTCCATTTCTCCCTCTCTCCTCCCAATACATTTCTCTCTCACCGCTTAATTTCATTTTTTTAAGATATGATCCCATCCTATTCAATTCACTCTGTGCTCTCTGTCTCTGTGTGTGCACATATGTATGTGTGTGTGCATGTGCACGCATGTGTATGTGTGTGTATACGTCTGTAATCCCACCAACTACCCAGATACTGAAAAGTTTCAAGAGTTACAAATATCATCTTTCCATGTAGGAATGTAAACAGTTCAATTTTAGTAAGTCCCTTATGACTTCTCTTTGCTGTTTACCTTTTCATACTTCTCTTTATTCTTGTGTTTGAAAGTCAAATTTTCTTTTCAGCTCTGGCATTGTCATCAAGAATGCTTGAAAGTCCTCTATTTCATTTAAAGACCATTTTTTCCCCTGAAGTATTATCCTCAGTTTTGCTGGGTAGGTGATTTTTGGTTTGAGTCCTAGTTCCTTTGACTTCTGGAATATCCTATTCCACACCCTTCGCTCCCTTAATGTAGAAGCTGCTAGATCTTGTGTTATCCTGATTGTATTTCCACAATACTTGAATTGTTTCTTTCTAGCTGCTTGCAATATTTTCTCCTTGACCTGGGAACTCTGGAATTTGGCCACAATGTTCCTAGGAGTTTCTCTTTTTGGATCTCTTTCAGGCAGTGATCAGTGGATTCCTTGAATACTTATTTTGCCCTATGGTTCTAGAATCAAATGCCCTTTTTATATCATTGGAGAAAAAAATGCCATTGTCCTCTCATTGATTATATTACATCCAAGATTTCTGTTTCATGTTGGATCCTATTTGCATTTTTACTGTACTGAATTTCTTGAGATCATATAGAGAAACATACTTTCTATATGTTCCATCTGGAGGGGGTTTCTTTTTTGATTTCATTGCTGCTTAGGCCACTATTGCAAAATTTTTAATTAACATTGAATTGTTTATTTTGTTCTTTGTGCTGCTTTGATTCTCTGTGTTGCCTTAGCATTTCACAAAGCAAAAATAGATTTACTCGTGATTCATTATTTGTGATGAGATTTTTGTGTAACTAGCATTTAATGGGACATAGTTGGGACATATATATGTGTGTGTGTGTGTGTGTCCTATATATGTGTCATATTATATATGTGTGTACATATATATATAGATATGTGTGTGTGTATTTATATATGTTGAGGGCCAGGATGGAGTGCAGTTAGCAAGTTCAGGATAGACCTTCAAGGAAACTGTTCCTTGAGACTGTGCTCATTATGATCCAGAATGGCTGTCCATGCCACCCCGCCCCCACCCCGCCATATTGCTGTCTCCATGAGACAAACAAGTCAACTACAGAAAACAAGCGATATGTAAAATAGATGCCCTCTAAGCTAACAGTCTTTTAAGGCAATAAGACTGGCCAAATCACTAGGACAGGAGATGAGCAGAATGTCATGTAGGCTTGCAGTTTCTATTTATATATACCCTGACCCTCAGATCAATAAAGGGAGTTGGTCTATCTTCTCTTGCCTGCCCGGCTCTTTCTTCTTCACCACATCACTGAGCCGTGTGGGGACGTAAGGCATCTGCCACACACACACACACACACACACACACACACACACACACACACACACACATATATATAGAACCTTAAAAAAATCCTGCTAAACCAATAATACTGTAGACTGGTACCTCCTTTCTCAGAGGATAATGGAGAAGGCAGCCTTTTTGTCCTTTTATTGTTCCCCTCTATCCAAGAATCAAAGCCTCCCTTGGAGAAAGATGAACAAGGTTTCAGATATATGTCACATTATAACTTATGTGGATAGATATAACCTATATGTACAATGTAAACCCTCCATGTATTTTCCGTCAAATATTGTAGAAGGATATATTCATTCATAGTCATTGGTCAGCTTTTAAAAAATATCATTGTTGTTTTGGTATATGTGATATGCTAGTTGGATTCATGCTGCCAAACTCAAAAAGGACTTTTCAAAATTCCAATTCAAGTATGCCTATCTCCTTGTCAAAATAAGTGGAGATATTAATACAATTTTTGTCATCAGTGGTTTCATTAAATAAGATTCACTATTTTAAAAATATATTAAAGATCCCTAGAGACTTTGACTACCTAGAGACCACCACCTAAATGGTCATGACAACTCTTGGACAGAACACAGAGCTCTTATTAGCTCAGATGACATAGATCAAGAATCCCCAGAAACTCTACAATTCATTTCAGTCAACTCCCACACAATGGGAGGCAAATGGGGGTGCAAAAAAGATTTTTCAACAACACCAAATTGTATCCTTGAAGCATAAGAAGTCAAATGCAGACAAAATTTTGCCCCATCTCTTAAAATGATTACTTAAGTGTTGCCATGATAGTTAGAGGAGGGTTGGACTCCTAGTATCCTGCAGCTGAAGGGCTGACACCATTTATATTAGATATGGGGCAAGAAACCTCTGAGAACTTTTGGATTCAGATTATTAGCTATGTCTCCAAACTTCATATCTTCTGAAACTTGGGCAAGATTAATCCCTTAATCAGTTATTTATAAAAATGTTGAACAGCGAAGGACCAAGGACAGATCCTTCAGTTAAGTCTGATGTAGTTGGATTCATGCTGCCAAACACAAAAAGGACTTTTCGAAATTCCAATTCAAGTATGCCTATCTCCTTATCAAAATAATTGGAGATATTAATACAATTTTTGTCATCAGTGGTTTCATTAAATAAGATTCACTATTTTAAAAATATATTAAAGATCCCTAGAGACTTTGACTACCTAGAGATCACCAACTAAATGGATTCCTTCTAAGTAAGACATTCTCAGCTTTTTTTTTTCTATCATGGTATCTTTGGTAGTCTGATAAAACATGAGGACTCCTCAGAATATCTTTTATAATAAATTTCAGAGATTATTAAAAATAAAGAGATCATTTATTCACCTATCCAAGTTCAAAGGTTCCTTAAAATTGATCAACAGACTTCTTAGGAATCGATGGATTTTAGGTTAAGAACTTCTCTTTAAGGTGACATGGATTCATTTCTTAGGACCAAATAATTTAACCAATTCCAAATACACCTAATTGTACTAGGATAATTCTAGACCACATCTCTTCATTTTATCCTCAAGCATTGCATATCACTTGTACACAGAATTTCAGTTATTTTTATTTCAGCAACTAGTTTTTCCTTGGTAATTTGAAACTACCCCACAATAACAGTTGCCTTTGTCTCTTCCTTTATTTTTTGAATGATGAAAGTGTAGTTGAGGAAAATAAAATTTTAAAACTATATATTAACTGCTGTGCATTGGTAGATTGATCATGTCAGAAGATATCTGAAAAATTGATATGCCTCATCACTGTAGTATATGCTTCCATCCTATGTTTGTAATCTATTTTTCATACCCCATTTAGTTTTCATTTCTGTCAGGGTGGTCAGTAGAATATGCCTACAAAAACGTCCTATCTATTTTTACTTCCATTAACCCTCACCCAAATGCTCTCTGTAATTTGTCTTCTCTCCTGAATTCTCTCACATGAATATCAATGCTACTAAGCTCAACTATATTTAGTTTTTACATATGTATATGAATACATTCATATATATGTATATATATATATTTATATACATGTATATATATAAAGTTTAAATATAAAGGTCACCTTTAGTGATATATTCCAGTTCTGTCTTACTATGTTTCAGTGACGTGTACTGAAATTTGTCTCCTGTTACCAGAATTTCTAATAAACTTTATTACCCATACTTTGTGCATTTGTATAAAGACAATTGAAGATGTATATTTTATTAGTGGTCTTCTTCATAAATATTAGATGCCATGAATGACTTCTCCTCTCTTCCACCATTATTCTTTCTTTGCTACTCTCTGTAATATTAGGTTTTCCATATCTTGCCAGGTCTGCAGGGGCAGTTGTCTCCATCTTTCTTCATTTTTAATTTAAATAAATATTGATTAAGTTGAGAAGATTCCAGGAAAAAGTGTTTTTACCCATCCTTATTAGGTTTACTCTGTTCCTTATCAACAACTGATAATTCTTAGACATTAAGGAATCATCCAGAAATCCAGCCTTCTGTTCATATGGCTCTTTCTACCTGCTGATTACTTCCCAAATCTCTCCTAAATCCCCCATCTTAAATAAATATTAATAATTAAAACACCATATGAGCCCCTAAGATATTTTTTTCAAATTTGCCCAAATTTTTAAAATTTATCCTACATTTTTTTCAGTCTTATCACTTGTCCTCACATCAGTCATCAGACATGAGGAGTGGTGGTGAAGTCTTCATCTCACTTGTCAGGTTTTCCATGTTCAGGAGTTTTCCTGTCAAATTCTAGCAACATGAGTCAGGAAGAAAGCAAACCTTTCTGCTATTTATGCTTAGTCCACAAAGCGCTGCCTCAGTATCCCTCATCAGTGAGTCACCATCAACTTCCTCTAGTCATTGTCCAATGAACTCTCCCCTGATGTCAGCTGGGACTCAAATTTAGAACTCAGATAATTCAACCCCATTATTTTATAGTTGAAGAACCCAAAACTCAAGGAAAATAACTTGGCAAGTCATAAAGGTATTAAGTAGCAGAAACCATGTGTAATATCTCTAGAATGTCTTGCTATTATTTCCCAAGACACCACAGCAATGGAGAAGTACTTATAATGAATGAGGGAGGCAAATAGGGCTAGCTCTCCATAATCATTCAGCAAGTCAAATTCTTCCAAATGAAGCCATAGCCAATACCACATCTAGGGGCCAAGATAATTGTCATCTTCAACCATTGGCCATGCGGGGTGACCTCAACTTCATCTCTACAAAGATAAGTGAAAGGAAAAGAGAAAGGAGAGGGACAAGAGAAAAGGGGAGGGGACAGGAAGGGAGAGGAAGGGAAGGGAAGTGAGGAGAGGGGAAGGGAAGTGAGGAGAGGGGAGGAGAACCTCATCTGAGTCATCAGGCTTGTTCAGTAGCTTTCAGAGAAAACTATTGGCCCTCACTAATCCAATTGCCTGTTTGGCTGAACACTGTGAAAATGATATTTTAGAGAGAATTCCTACAGGACTTCAACACTGACCACCCAGCCTGATACCACAGATTCAGTTAGCAATTCTGTTCAAGGACTGGAGCACTCCCTTCATGGTCAGGAATTAGTCATCTTCAGATTCAGATTTCCCCACCCTGAGCTTCTCAAACCAGGGAAATGAGGTAGATCTAAAAAACAGCAATCCTACCTTCCTGTTCCTAGATGCCCCTGAAGTCCCTTCAACTTTGAGACTCTGTGACTATAAATTGGAAATTGACATTGTCAATTATATGTTCCATAAAACTGAAGAAGGGAAGCTTTTAGGGGAGAAGGTAATGTGTTCCATTTTGGCCAAACTCTTTGAGGGATTCTCAGGGATTGGCATACAAGAACTGTGGAAGTAAAGAGCAAAGTGAAAAGAAGTCTGGTGGAAAGGACCTAGAGACCCAGAAGCTAAATAGCTTACTCAAAGAGGGAAATAACACTCCCTTTAGCCAAAGCTAGAGATTCATTGGATTCTGCTCCCATGGAAGAAAGAGAAAAAATGCTGTAGTACTTCTATTAACAACGCTCTTGGTGCTAACTTCTTATTTAGCGGAATGACCCTAGTTTCCCAGTAGTCAGCAAGGCAACAGCCCCTTAGTAATGTCACTTGGGGAATCTACAAAGAATAGGATCTTCTTTTCCATCAGATTCATATGTCTCCTCAGAAGTACCTTTCAGGGAAAAAAATCCAGAAATTCACAAGATCAGATGTAGGTAGAATTATTTCAGATAGAATGACATAGTTTCTCTAATTGGGCAGTCTCTGGGTCATTCACAAGGAGGAATATAAGGTATCATAAGATAACACTATGAGTATTTGGTGTTTCCCCTTAATGTCATATGAATGAGAAATATCCCCTACCATAAGATGAGGCTTCTCCTACCAGATGTCATATGAATTCATGAGAGGAAATTAAATCAGGACCAGAAAGTGATTTAAGCTTTCAGTAAATGTAATGCCCAAAAAAAAAAATTAATGACGTTATAAAGACTTAATATCTACCCCCTTGCCTTCAGGTAAAACAATGCTTTAAAACCAGCTGCTTTTCTTTTCTTGAAATGTCTCCAGGAGAGGAATCACCCATTTCCTTCCTGAGGCAGTGTGGAATTATGGGAAAAGCGCTGGATTTGGAGTCAGGAAAACCCACCTCAAATATCTACTAACTGTGTGATATTTAGGAACTCATAAAACCTTTTTGGTTTCCTCATTTGTAAAATAAGGGAGTTGAATTCAGGGGCTTCCAGGGTTTCTTCCCTCTCTAAATCTCTGATCCTTCCTTCCCTTATTCCCAGGCCCAGCATCTTGCCCTCCCTGTTTCTTAACCTCAATCTCTCCTTTTACTCCATCCTGGACAGAGCTCAAGAACCAGTGAAACAATCCTCCTTTCAATATTAAAAACATCAATGCATTTCAATGGCAGGGAAAGAAACTGAGGGTCTATCTCCTTTTTTTTCCCCTTTTCTACCAGAAAAAGTAAGAAACAAAAAGAAACTAGAGCTCAACAGAGTGAGAATAGGGGGAAATGCAATTCATATGTTTCTGTGTTTCTTTCTGGGGCAATTAGGTGCTACAGTAGACAAAGAGCTGGGCCAGTAGTCGGGAAGGTTGGAGTTCAAAATCAGTCTCAGACACTAACTGCCCAGGGCAAACTTCCCTGTTTGCCTCAGTTTACTCATCTATAAAATGAAAAGGAATTGGCAAACTACTCTAGTGTCTTTGTCAAAAAAATCCCAAGTGGGATCATGAAGAATCAGATGCTACTGAAGCAACTGAACAACAAAAAGTTCTTCTCTTTGCCTCCATCCCTACCTCATCCCAATCTTCCATAATCCTCCCTTCTCAAAATCACTTTTAGTAGAGAAGTTGGAGAGAAGGCAAGATGTAGATCAATTCTTCCTCCCTCCTGGGCTTCCTTCACTTTAACCATTACTCCTGCTTGGTAGCATAAACAACATAGTCTTTCCTTGGCTAGTCATCCCTTTCAGGCTGACCCACTGGGTTATTCTCCCATCTCCTCTTACGTCAGATATTTGAACAGTCTGTCTGCTCTCACTCCCTTGTTCCTACTTCTTTCTCCAAATCTGAACACTCATCTCTTGCCTCAAGTTCAGGGCAATTGGGTGTTTCCACCCAGAGGAGTGGAATGTTTTTCCCAGGCGGTTACTCCAACATCAAATCTACGTCTTTAGCATAGAGGAGGGGAACGATACATATGTAACCAAAAAGTAAATAATAATACAAAGGTTCCGTTGCCCAGGATTTTCTGGATGACTACAGAAAATTGGAAAGAACAAACAATAGCACTCGGGCTCAGTGGAGGGAAATGAGCCCACACACTAGAGAGAGGAGGACAGGACAGGGGATCATGGAGCAGGGGAGGAAGCCAACTCAAACAGGAGGGGGCTTTGTGCCTGCTTAGAAGATCAAGGACCTCCAGCTGGGCTGGAGCCAGACAAGGGCATTTCAGAGATGAAGTTCAGTCGTACATAGTTCAGCTCTGTCTCCATGAACCTCCCCCTCTATCCCCTGACACCTAACAAACCCCTGTGGCCAACAGATTCTCTGGCACATACTGATTCGTGGCGGGGGTGATGATGGCGATAGTGTTGCCCAGAGACATTCAGGGAAGAGGGGATGAAGGTAAAAACTCTAAAGCAAAGAGTGCCAAAAATAACCTTTTTTTTAAACAGTCAATTCTCTTTAAAAGAAAACTGAATCCTCCATCAGATTACTGGAGGATTGATTCAATTGTGTGCTTTTCAACTAGTCATAAGGATCTCATAAAGACATGCTCTAGAAGGGACAGAGTTACCTAAAGAAAAGCAGCTGGCTAGGGGAATTTAGGAGCCTGGGGCCATGTCACTCTTTCTATTATTTTCTTCTCTGTGGCCTCCCCCAGTGGAAGGAAAGGATGGTGAGGTTGGAGCTCCAAACAAGCTCTATTCTTACCCAAGAAGCTAGATCATTAAAGTCCATTTGTCAATGTGGCTTCACAGAAATTCAACATACTTAAGAATAATACAAATAATTCTCTCCATATCTTGTTCAAATAGTCTCTCATGAAGAAGGTGGCACAAGTATCATTGCCTCTATTTTAAAAATGAAGAGACTGAGACTCAAAGAGGGTTTAAGTGACTTTCCCATCTACTAAGTGGCAGAATTAAGGCTCAAACCTAGGGCAGAAACTTTGGTGTGACTTAGGAGTAACTGGAGTTCAAAACTGGAACTCAGTCCTTTATTCCTGTTTTGTGTTCTTTCTCCTATAACAAACTTACTCTGTATCCAGAACTATTCTAAATGTTGTGAGAGATAAAGAAGAAATACAAAATGTGCTCTTTGATCTAAATGAGCTTATGGTCTACCGGGGAAAATATACAAGTAATAGAAAGAGAGTACTTTTGGAAATTTCCTGAGCCTAAGATCACCTGCAAAGGAGCCAAATGAAGGAGAATGTCAATAGAATTTTTCAAGGCTTACCTCAGTTGTTAGCCCTCCAGGAAGCCTTCCCTGATCTCTCAAAAGTCACCCCAATTCTGCCCCTTACTACTAGTGTTTCCACCCCGTATTACATCCTTATCAACTGTGTTCCCAGTAGAACATAAATTCCTTGGAAGTTAGGAACTGTTGTCTGTATCCTCAGGGCTTAGGATAATCCCTTGCTCCTTCTACTCATTTAATAAATGCTTGGTGAACTAAGTTATCTTCTCTTGTCTTCTTCAGTCAATCAGTTCTATACCAGAAACTGATACCATTTTATCAGTGAAAATAGCATCAAAGAAAGACCACAGGAACTTTTCATGCAACTTGGAGTTGAAGTCTTCCATATGTGTTGTCTTTCCTATTAGAATGTGAGTTCCCTGAAAGCAGACCTTGTCTTTTCTACTTGTATCTTAAGTGCTCAGCACATTGGAAGTACATAAGTGATTTATTCATTCATTCAGTTAACCAATCTGTTCATCAAGCCATGACAGTGGAACACTCGATGTCAAGCTATATGCTAGATGATATGAGGATTGATTGTGGCTGCTGTGCATCCTTCTTCTCAAGGAGGGCCAATGACATCAGTATGGTGACATCTTGGATGTAAGTGAGAGAGGGCTGTGCAAAGTCATCAGCCTCACTCTCTCCTCTGAGGCATCAGACTCCAGTGGCAAGACACAGGTCAGGATGACTGATTATGGGGCCGGATGCCATGGGAGACCTTGGCCTTTTTAAGCTAAGGTCTTTCCCAGGTCTCAGTTTTTCATAGGCAATGCCCACTCAGTAATGAAAGGCTAAGTCAGAATTGAGGCAAAAGATGGCTTAGTTTGTCTTCCTAAAAGAATCAATCTGGGTGGGGAGGATTGATTGATACATTGTCCCTAACCTCAAAATACTCTCCAGCGTAGCAAAGGAAGTCATCATGTGCACAAATAAGATCCACAAGAATAACACCTACACAAGTCTAACTAGCAGCAGGTGTCCAGAGAGCTACATCAGTAGGTGCCCAGGGAATCCAGGAAAGATTCAAATGACCAGTCCTGGCAAGGAGAAAGAGGAAGGAAAGGGGAGAGGGGAAGGATGATATTCTGGGAAGGTTCCATGGAGAAAATTAGTTCTGAGGAAAGCTTGGCGGGAGGTAGGGGATGTGGCTTGGCAAAGGAGAGGGAAAAGGACATTCCAGGCTGGAGAGAATGATTTCGGCAAAGGCGAGGAGGTGATGAGCAAGTTATTGTACACTATTATATGCACCGCCTCTGGGACACAGCGGGAGGTCAAGGCTGGACTGGGATGCTTTCTGAGAGCTGAGGATTGTTGTCAATTTTCCTCTGTGAAGAAGAAATAACTAATGAAGGGAGACGAATTTTCCAAAGCCAAGTGGCTGATTTCATCTTAATTTCTAGCTAGAGTCGGAAAAAGTGAAACAGAATTTACACCTCAGAATGATTTCCTGATTGTTCCATGTGGTAAAAGTGGGTGTTATGTTTTTGTCCTGGGATTTTCTGGTCTGCCTGGCTCCCTTACCTCTCACCCCTTAACTTTAGGATAAACATATTTTAACTCCCATTAGATTCTGAAACCATTTGGGGAGCTAGAAAAGTGTCTTAGGGCAATGGTTCTCACAGCTCAGCATGGAGTACCTGTGTGATGGTCAACAAGGCATTTAACTTCAGATTCCTCATCTCTCAATGAGGAGGTTATATCACATGACTTCCCAGCTCTAAATCTATGATTTCCCAGTGTCAGTCTCGCCATTCATCTTGCTCTCATTTCCATATCCCAGTTCTTCAGCGGCTGAGTCCCTGTCCTATTTACACATATATCTCATACTTCTACTCATCAGTTGCCATGTTTCTTGCCCCTCAACCTTTCACCATTCCTAACTGAGCATCCTTATCCTGAGGAGTTTTCATCATCTAATTTCTCTCCTGTTCTAGGGTTGCTGGGCATCTTTGGAGATTGTCATGGCATCATATTGATTTCATGAATTCATGACCCTCACTTATTTCCATTGCCTCCACTCCAGTAGTCATCTTCATTCTCATAGTCCCCCTACAGATCTTTCTGTCTCTGCTCTCATCTCCATCCCTTATACAACTAGCTGAATACTCTTTCTTATACATCAATCTTACCTCTTTATTTCTCTGTTAAAAGACATTTCTAGGATTTCCTGCTGCCTCCCTAGTAAGTTCAAACTGCTGTACTTAGCACTCAAGGCCCTCTGCCAAGGTAACAAAAGTACCATAGTAACTTTATGTATTTATCTCAACTTACTTCTCTAAACAAATTACATTCTAGAGAAAATAGATTACTTTCTCATCCCCTTACCCCAGTCTCCCCTGCCCCAAGCACTGCCTCCATGCTTTTCCTTACTCCAGTCCCTAAACCAGGGCCACTCTCCTTCTCTCTTTGATTTTTCATTCTTATCCATTCAACCTCAAGGTCATCTCCTCTATGAAGTCTTCACTGATCCCCGCAGTTTGCAACAACCTTCCCTCCAGACCTCAGAAGGCACTTTGTTTTGCAACTCAACCAATACTGTTATCAGAATCACAGAATCTCAGAAATGGAAAAGTCCCATCCATGAACAAAACTAAGCTCAACAATATGGCATAAATGACAAGCAATCAACCAAGGTGTTCTTGAAGACCACCACTGAAAGGGAAATGCTCTCCATCTGTCAGCAGGCAGTTGATTCCTTCTCTTTAGAACAGCTCTCACTGTCAGGAGGCTTTTCCTTGCATAAAGTCCAAATTCTCCTCTTTGCAAATTCTGCCTATTGTTCCTAGTCCTATCCCTCCGGGACTAAGCAAAGCATGTCTAATGCTGCTTTCATGTGACAAACTTTGAAACACTTGAAGACAGCCAATTCATGCACACCACCTTGTTTTCCTCATTCTGAATATACCCAGTTCCTTCAGCTGATCTTTACAGAAGTTGATCTTATGATCCTTCACCATCTGGTTACCCTCCTATGGCAGCTGGTGATGCAGTGGATAGAGCACCAGGGCAGGACTCAGGAGGACCTGAGTTCAGATCTCATCTTAGACACCCACTAGCTGTGTGACCTTGGACAAGTCACTTAACCCCAATTGCCTCATCCTGGGTCATCTCCAGTCATCTCCAGTCATCCAGAATATCTGGTCACTGGATTCAGATGACTCTGGAGGAGAAGTGAGGCTGGTGACCTGCACAGCCCTCCCTCCCTCAAAACAAAGTCAAGTGCAAGTCACGTCATTATTTCTCTGATGCCATGGTCTTCCTGGGCAATGAAAGACAAACACACACCCTCCTATGAATGCTCTCCAGCTTGTTTCCACCAGAATGCCTTTGTGACAAACTTCCCACCTACTAATGTTGACTGTCCTTTTGGTTCAGACATTCAGCCATTCTCAATCCATCTAATTTTATTATTGTGTTATCTAACTCAGTAGCTGGGTGGCACAGTGGATAGAACACTGGACTTGAAATCAGGAAAACTCATCTTTCTGAGTTCAGATCTGGTCTCGGATACTTCCTAGCTGTGTGACCTTGGAGAGGTCACTTAATCTTGTTTGCCTCAGCTTTTTCATCTGTAAAATGAGCTGGAAAAGGAAATAGCAAACCCCAAGAAAACCCCAAAAGGGGTCACACAAAAAGTTGGACTAAACAAAATTATTAATTGGTTGTCTAACTCACATTTCTTCATCTTTTCAATTAAGAATAGCATACAAGATGTTAGTGTTTCCCCTAGCCCCACCCTCAATCCATAAAACCAAACAGAAAGCCAACCAAACCGAAAATCAAACAGATCACACACTTAGAAGTGGAAAGGATTTCAGAGGTCATCTAATTCAACCCCCTCATTTTATTGAGGCATTTTTCAATCATGTATAACTCTTCTTGATTACACTTGGGGTTTTCTTGGCAGAGATTCTGCTGTGTTTTGATATTTCCTTCTCTAATTTTATAGACGAGGAACTGAGGCAAATAGAGTTAAGTGACTTGCCCAGGGTCACAAAACTAATAAGTGACTGAGGCTAGATTTGAACTCAGGACTTCCTAACCTTAGGGCCAACACTCTATCCACTGTACCGCTTAAGCTACCCTATTTCATACATGAGGAAATACAAGGTCAGAGAGGTTAAGTTATTTTACCCAAGGTAACACAGGCTAGGTGGCAGGAAATGGTTTTCAACCTAGGTCCTCTGACTTCAAATCCAATTTTCTTTCCACAGTACTGTTGCTTCTCTCCAAGAGGGTCCACTGACTGGGATAGAGGAGGAAATCCATGTATTATTTTAAAGATACGGAAACTAAAGTTAAGAGAAGTTAATGAACTTGCCTAAAATTGTGTTAGTAGCACAGTTAGGATTCAAACTCAGGTCCTCTGACTCTAAACACAGAATTACTTTAGACCAGGGGTTCTTAAACTAGAGGTCTCTAACTTTTAAAAAAAATGAGTAACTATTTCAATATGATTAGTTTTCTTTATATTCCTATGTATTTTGTTGTTTGTGAGAAGGGGTCCATCCACAGGTTTCACCACACCGCCAAAGTGTCCATGACAAAAAAAATGTTGAGAACCCCAGCTTTAGACCCACTCTTTGGTTCTTTTTAGATCATACATATGTATATCAAGGCTGATGTTCATAGATGTCTTGAATTCTGCAGCCCAAAGGGAAAGACATCTCTGTAACTCTACTAGTATAGGGTTCCTTGAGAAGATACATCTTTTTTTTTTTTTTTTTTTTGCAAGGTCTTGGAAACATCTTTGCAAAAATAGCTAGTGCTTTTCCAGCAAATTTGACATTATTGGAAACCTGAGGCTGCTCCAGAGTGATCTCCTCCTAGAGAGTTCATTGGGAGAATAATCTTTTGTACATTTCTAGGGTCCACAAAGGGTGTAGAACACCCAAGACAGAGCAACACTGTTCAGATTGTTGATTGAGCCAAATGGCCCTCCCCTCTACCCTTGACATTAACCCTGGGTGGGGAGAAGAAAGGAGGAGGGGTATCTTGAGTTTCTAAAATGAATCCTCTATAGCTAAGCTATTCAGCAGAATGACTTCTGGCAAATTAGTAGCCTGGTTCTGAAATAAATTAAAGTAACACTGGAAGTCATCTATATGGATATTGTTGAAATTAGTGATTCCACCTCCTTTTAACTGACAGATCATTGGGATTTTTGCATTCGGCTGCTCTGCTAGCTAAGCAAATTCCTTCCATCATAACTAGTCAATATGATTTCATACTCGTGTTGCCTACCTGGCTGAAATGCATTCTTAATGAGCAAATACAAGGAAAAAGTATCCAAATGGGGTACCACCACATTGTCCTTCAACTGATTCGGGCTTTGAGGGAAGAGTGAGTCTTTCATTCTGTGCTGGGGGCATTGTAGTATATACATGGAAAGAGAGCCATATCTACCACCTATTGTGACTTTCAGGAAGTCATTTAACCTCTCTGGGTCTCAGTTTCTTAATCTGTAAAATGAGGGTGTCATACTTAATGGCCTTTATGGTCTCTTCCCATTCCAAACCTATGACGCTATGACCTGTGGTTGAAGCAAAGCACAGACCCACCCCCACCCCAACCTGGTGGTCATGTAACTAAGGAAAGAAAAAAAGAAATTCCCCAAAGAGAAGAATTTAAGCAGTTTGCTTTACTGTTTTTGTCTGTATAGGACACAACAGTCATGCTTTATAGAATCTCATTTCACTGTTGGGAAAATTCTCAGAAAGACAATGTCTGGGAATTTCAGGTGGGGGCATTGACAAAGAGTTCTTGTATGGGAGGATCAGAGGGTCTATAAGGAAAACCAAAAAACAGTGCTAAGTAGCTTCATGACTTGTTTTTCTCCATTGAGAGCTCATATTTAATTAACAGTTTCAATATTTTCAAAGATCTTTCCTCACAACAGCCATTAGAGATGGGATAGTGCACAAGCACATTTTCCATATGAGGAAGCTGAAATGCCTTAGCCAGGATCACACAGCTAGTTTGTGCCAGAGGCAGACTTCAAACCCAGGTCTTCTGATTCTAAGACTAGGATTTTTCCAATATGAACTGATGCCAACTTAAGTCTTGGAGACAAGATGTATTCTCTTGCTATCCCTCATGTTTATAGTATCAACTCTCTCTCTGTCTCTCTCTCTCTCTCTCTCTCTCTCTCTCTCTCTCTCTCTCTCTGTCTCTCTGTCTCTGTCTCTGTCTCTCTCTCTCTCTGTCTCTCTGTTTCTCTCTCTCTCATTCTCTCTCACTCTCTCTCTGTTTCTCTCTCTGTCTCTGTCTGTCTCTCTCTGTTTCTCTGTCTCTGTTTCTCTCTGTCTCTGTCTCTGTCTGTCTCTCTGTCTCTCTCTGTCTCTCTGTCTCTCTCTCTCTGTCTCTCTCTGTCTGTCTGTCTGTCTGTCTCTCTCTCTCTCTCTCTCTCTCTCTCTCCCCCCCCCCCCCCCACCAGCACATTATATTGCAACTCTCCTTTCCATTAATAGCTCAAGGACATGTCCTCCAAGAGGCTTTCTGCAGATCCTCACATTATCTCCTCAGATATCCCCATCAATCCACTTCAGCAAGTATAATATTATCTATGAACATTCCTGCTGATAGTTAATGTGTGTTGTTCTTGTTTCTCCTGACAAACTCTTGGGACTTCTCCAAGTAAGAGTCTGTATTTATTCTTTACCTGTTCTTTGTACCATGCTGATTTTCTTGTGGGTACTCAAGAAATCTTGACTCATCCTCTTTGATTTCCTATCTCTTTTTTTATCTTCTCTCTCTCTTCCATTCCTCTGTACCTGCCCACTGTACCTACTGGGTAAACGGAAAGAGCTGGGAGGAACAAGAGCTGCAGGTCAGAGAGCTCCAATAATGTTCATAAAATGTCAGTGTCTTTCATCTTTCAGAGTCTTACCCTGAGCACACCTGAAGGATCTTGAGTGTTTTCATTTCTTCTACTTGGGACAATGTAAAATCAAGCCTAGCCTTCATGAATTCTAAAGGTCCTCCCAAATTTGGTCCCAGTTTCCCCTTAAAACTTACTACCTCACCACTTTTCTTTATAAATATCTTTTTTCTAAAAATCTTTATAATTTCCTTCATTATTCTCCTCAAAAACAATCAATGGTTCCCTGTGGCCTCAGAAATAAAATATAAATCCATCCCCTGGGTGAAAAAGGCCCTCATATTAGGACTCTAACCAATCTTTTCAGCCTTACTGTTTTGTTTTGTTATGTTTTTTTTAGAAAAACAAACTGCATATTCATATCAAACTATTCTAATTCTTGTTCCCCAAACTCCATCTTCTTCTTCCATGAACATGCATAAGCCATCCCCTAGACTTAAAATGTGTTTCCTCCTTAACTTTATCTCCCAGAATCCCTCTTTTTGTTTCACTGCTCAGTCCAGTTGTCACCTTCTCTGTCCAGTTGATCACCAAGAATTTATTATGCCCTTACTATGTACCAGGCACTGTGCTAAGTCCTAGGGATACAAAAAAAGGCAAAAAACAAAAACAAATGAAAAGTCCTTGTTCTCACATCTTAATGGAGGAGAAACATGCAAACAAATATGTGCAAATAAGATAAGCTGGAGATAATCACAGCAGGAAAACACTAGGAATAAGTGGCATCTGTGACCTATTCCTTGATATCCCCTGGTGTTTATCTTGTCTCCCCCTTCCAACTACCTTGTATTTACTTATCTGTGTACATGTGCTTCCAGAGGAATATCAGCTTCTTGATTTCATTTTGTCTTTGTAACCTCAGTGCATGGTATGTAATAGAAATTTGGTGAATTGAATTGAACTTCCTGGGGTTGTTATACCTTTATAAACCCTTTATAACGATATTTTTTATCTTGTCAACTACATAGTTAGCTCTTTGATGGCTGGGATCACATCTTGTATTGTGTGTGCCCTCCTCCCCCCGACAATATCTAGCTCATGAATATTTTTTGATTCGTTGGTTGAAGGGGAATGGATAAGAGGATCTCTCAGTTCCCGTTCAAAGATTAATAATCTGTGGTACTCTGATATCTTAAAGATTCCATCTACCCTTTTTTTCTCTATTTCCACCATCACCTCTCTGCCCTACCCTTCCCACCTGGCTCCAAGCCTATTTTCTGTGTATTTATTTGAAAAGCAAAAGACATTTGATTCCTGATGAATCCAACAGCCAACAGATGTTAAGAAAAGCAGGAGAGGGAAGTGTTGTGGTCTTCTCCAGGACAACTTGTCTCATCTCAGCTTTTCTGAAGAAGTCTCTCACGTCTGGTCTTGAAGAAATTTACCTCCCAGGCTCATGCAGCCAGCCAACAGACCAAGGGAACAAGGAAAAGATATTCATCTTTTCTGAGAAGAAAGACAGCGCTTGGCTTACTGGGGCTTACTGGTCTCCAAAGATAATTCATTCCATTCCTGTGCACTTTTGACTTGCTCATGGTCTAGCCTCAGGAGAGCCATGTATGACCAAGGGGCCAGAGAAGGAAGCAACAGTTTGGGTCTGGAATATCTTGGCTAGGGTCTCAGTGATGACCTCAGACCCAGTAGACCCGCCAGCTTGCACCTGAGTATACAGTTTCCAGGGGAAATGGGTTCTCCATGGAGGAGCTATAGCTCTGGCCAACAGGGTCCCTGTGACATCACCCCACCTGGTACAAATTGAGTGAAAACACACAAGTACATACACATACATACACACACTCTGATAACAGTAAAGAAACTATAAAACCTAGCCTTCCCAGTCCTCCTACTTTCCCTTTCCCTAGTTAAGTCCTCTTTTTTGCTTACCCAACAGACTCAATCAAATACACACATGTAAAAGTGCAAGGTCAATCTAAGTTTACCCTTTAAACTAGCTTCTAGATAACCAAAGATAACAAACCAAGGCAGGGTCCGGCTAAGGGACCACCAAACATCAAAAATGGAGAAAATTCCCTCCCCCCTCTTCCCCCTTCTCTCTCTCTCTCTCCCTCCCTCCCTCCATCCATCCCTCCCTCCCTTTTTCATTCCTTCTCTTCTCTTTCCATGCTCTTAGTCATATCTCAACCCGACAGAAAAACACTTGCACTCTGGATTGAATAATGCTCTGTCTCTGAAGGTGAGCTGCTTTTTCTCCCTTGTTTGTTTTAGGAAAAGGAGGGAAACCAAAAGAATAAACTGAATTCAAGATGGAAGATGGGGTTGGAGTTATGATGATACTGAGTAAGTGGGGTCCATGGTGCTGATTCCCCAGTTTGGTAATCCTTCCCAATTTAAGGATGGGTGAAGATTACAGCTCAGCAATTCCTTGTAGGGAGTCAGAATTTTGTGAATAAGGCCAAGACCATCAACCAGATATATAGGGTGTGGAACCAGGGGGTCACAGATGATAAGAAGTATTTGAAAATTGGCTCAAAACCAAGAATCATAATAAAGTTCAATGGGTCTAACAATAGGCAAGTTGTACAGTAGTTTGGGAACAAAATGTCAAGCTTGATAAATAGTTTTCTCAATCTGCTGGATCCCTGTTCTGTGGCTATTCCTGCTGTTCTAGTCCCACTTATTTCCCTTTAATTGAAGAGCTTAGACCAATGTTGCCCACACTGGCAAACATTAGACAGCTTCTCGCAATCACTTCTCCATTATTTGGTTTTACAATTATCTTTGTAAGTCATATCCCATCCATAACCACCCTATACATTCTAAAAGATCAGGGACCATTATCTTTTTTTCATAACTGTATCAGTCTCAGATCTTAATAGCAGGCTCTCCAAAAGCAATTCAACTCAGTACTATACAGTGCTAGCTGCACTTTTCTGTCATGCCCTCCTTCTTTCCTTCATACTCACTGGTCCAAGAATTAGCATTAGAACACGTCTTGCTCCCCATTCTTCCTTTGTTGCCTTCACTCAGAAATCTCTTCTCCTTTGAGGATCTCTGGCTGTGGAATGTAGGTGGGGAAAATCAAACAACGATTATGATGGTTGAGTCTACTATAGATTTGTTATATCTCATCTCATTTGGGCCCTCACTACAGCAAGGCAACCCTTTTGCTCCTCCTTAATTGTGTACCCCATTCTCTACAATGGCTCCTCCAAACCATCTTGTATATCCTTAAACTTCCCATACATCCCATTTTCCCATTATTTCAGTTTAGCCCAGCTCAACCCATGTACACACACACACATACACACACACAAATACACACACCCCCCCCAAAGTGTTTGGATGAGAACTCAAAGATACACTGTGTCTCCTAGGATGTATTCCCTCCCCCTTGCACTTCTTAGAATCGTTATGGACCTTCAAGATGTAATTCAAGTGTCATTTTCTACATTTGGTCTTTTCTGATTCCACAGATGCTATAATCCCCTCCCCAAATTACCTTGTCTTCATTTTGCACAAACATTATGGATACACACATGAAACTATATTTGCTCTGTTAGTATGTAAGCTTCCTGAGGCTGAGGACATGAATTGTTTTCACTTTTTTAAAAAATTTTTTTATTGTATTCTTTGCACTTAGTAAAGTATCTGGGCCTGTTGTAGGTGTTTAGCAAGCGCTTATAGTTGACTGGTTATTTGACCCTAGCAGCCTCATCTACTAGAATCTTATAAAAGCAAGGTCCCAGCTAGCTCCTGTCTGCCTCTCCCTCCCCTTCCTTCTCCTCTCCAAAGGAAGGTAAATTTGGATGGCCAAAAGATACCCAGTTGACTTGGGTTTTACTGGCTAGTTTCCCTTCCCTTCTCTTCCTTTCCTTCCTCATAAACCTACTGCATTCTGAAGCTGGGATGCCAATGGGCCCCTGCCTAAGTGTTCTTCTGAACCATCTTACCTTTAGAGTGATCATCAATAGCAACTGTTGCTGTTTCTCTCCCAGCCTGATGTCTCTCTTTTTCTTGACCTCATTAAAAGGGCCATGCCCTGGCTATTTCTTAAATAGGCCTATTCAATGAGTGGGAATCGCCTTACCCTAAGTAAGTACCTGCAAAGACCTTGGCCTAAAGGGCTCAAAGTCTCCCAATGCATCCTGGGTCATCTCCAGCCATCCTGATGAATATCTGGTCACTAGATTCAGATGGCTCTGGAGGAGAAGTGAGGCTGGTGACCTGCACAGCCCTCTCTCACTCAAAACAAAGTCAAGGGCAAGTCATGTCATCACTTTTCTGATGGCATGGTCTTCTTCAGCAACGAAGGACAAACACAATAAAAGCAAGCTGGCAGTAATCTCTGGGACAACCAGTTCTTGAAGTATCACTCTTTGCCTTTTCCCTTGAATCATCTTTCAAGGTACAGCAATGCAGGAGAGAAGGGACTTCTCACTCCCTATCTCCACAACCAGAGGTGACATTATCTACTTACAACAGAATCACATAGTAGTAGGAGACATTTGCATTTGACCCTAGAGAGAAGTTAAAGGATAGTATTTCCTGTCAGGACCCATCATATCAATCAGAGATTCTTCAATCATACCTATATGTGCATGTATGTATTCATGAATGTATATGTATATGTATGTCTGTACATGTGTATAAATGCACATGTGTATATAAGCATATAATTATACTTTACATTTTATCCTCAAGATTTGGAAAAATGATATTCAGAATATAGAAAGAGAATACCACAGGAAGACCATAACCTGAATTTGTGAAGATATCATTTCTTCACCACCCATCTTTTGATGGTTGAAAAGAGATGTGAAATGTATACATGGATGTGAGGCCATGATATTCTTGGGAGAAGAGGTGTCATGAGGGTGAGGCTGAAGTCTAGCCAAAATATTCATATCCCCCTTTATATCTCTATCTAGTTTCTAGAAGTTTCCTTTAATTCAGTACTTAGACTGCCACCTGATCCAAGTATTACAGCTCCTCTGAGTACATAGAAAAATGGAATAGTCTTTTACAAAATTCTGGCTCCTTTTTTCAATTAACATATCTATTTACTCCCTGCCCCCCCATCACTGAAAAGAAAAGAAAAGCAAGACCCTTGTTACAAATATGCATAATCAAGCAAAACAGGCTCTCTCATTGGTGAAATCTAAAAATTTGGGTTTCCTTTTGTACCATTTCCAACACCTCTCTGATAAAAGATGGGTTACGTAGCAGTACCCTGGAATCAAGGATGGTTATGGCATTAATCAGACTTCTTATGTACTTCAAGACTGTTCATATCACTCTACATAAGCTCATATAAGTCTTCTCAGGTTTCTCTGATACCATGTCATTCATAATTCTTTACAATAAAATAGTCTTCCACTACATTTATATATCAAAATTTGTTCAACCATTCCCCAAATGAAGATTCTCCTTTTTTGCCACTACAAAAGATGTAGGCATTTTTTGTTCGTATGGGGCCTTTCCTTCTTTTTTTTGGCATGTACGTCTAGTAGTTGTATTATGGGGTCAAAGTTTATGGATAGTTTAGTGACTTTCAAGGCATAGTTCCAAATTGTTTTTCAAAATTGCTAGGCCAAATTCACAGCTCCACAAACAGGATCTATTTTCCCACAGCTTATGTGATATTGAGCATTTTCCTTTTTGGTCAACTTTGTTGATCTAATGAGTACAAGGTAGAATCTGAATTGCTTTAACTTGCCTTTCCTCAATAATTGGGGATCCGTAGCACTTTTTCATGTCCCATAATGACAGCTTGGATTTTTTCCTCTGAAAATTGCTTGTTCATATCCTTTCACCATGATCAATTGGAAATGTCTATTACTTTGATAAATTTGAACCAATATTCACATATCTTAGAAATGAGATCTTCATAAGAGAAATGTGCTACAAATTATTTTCACCCAATTATTTCCATTCTAATCTTAGTTCTAAAAGTGTTATTTGTAAATTTTAAAATATTTTATATAATCAGATTTATATGAACTGATACTGAGTGAAAGGAGCAGAACCAGAAAAACTTTGTACACAGCAACAAGCACAGTGTGTGAATTTTTCTGGTAGACTTAGTACTTCCGTGAAATGCACAGACTTAAAAAATTTCCAGTGAACTTGAGGTAAAATGCCTTCCACATCCAGAGAAAGAGCATGTGTTTGTCCTTCGTTGCTGAAGAAGATCATACCATCAGAAAAATGATGACGTGACTTGTACTTGACTTTGTTCTGAGTGAGGGAGGGCTGTGCAGGTCACCAGCCTCACTTCTCCTCCAGAACCATCTGAATCCAGTGACCAGATATTCATCAGAATGACTGGAGATAGCCCAGGATGAGACAATTGGGGTTAAGTGGCTTGCCCAAGGTCACACAGCTAGTGAGTGTCAAGTGTCTGAGGTGAGATTAGAACTCAGGTCCTCCTGACTCCTGCACTGGTGCTCTATCCACTGCACTACCTAGCTGCCTCTTCTAGAGAAAGAACTATGGAATTGGATTGCAGATAGAAATAGACCATTGTCTTTTGTATTATGCTTTGTTTTGTTTTATGGTTTCTCCCATTCATTTCAATTCTTCTATGCAATATGCATTTAATAGGAATGTACATGTAGAACCTATATAAGATTGTACACCATCTCAGGGAGGGAGTGGAGAGGGAGGGGGGAGTAAAGGGGAAAGAGTGGAAAAAAATCTAAGATACAAATAAAATAATTCAATTAAAAATATTTTATATAATCAATGTTGTTAAAATGGAATAGACATAAAATGAGACATTTTTATTACTGTTATCATGGAACTGAGGAAGATGTGATATTTCCTTGCCTAGAAAGCTTTAAGAACAGGGAAACACTGATTCATCCAGTCTAAGAAAGTCATTGTTGAGTGACGAAGCAGGTTGGGTAGTTGTGCCCCCACTGCCCTATGTGGAATGATTGTCTGTAAATTGGAAGCTTTAGAGGAAATCTTAAAAGTTCAAAATCCAATTTGTTCCTTATTTTGGGAAATAACTAGGGCAAAAAAAAAGAGAGTGTGGCATGTGGGCTTCCTTTTAACTTCACCAGCTCCTAAGTTCTTACAAGTCAGAGAAGAAGAGGGTGAGGGTAGGAGATATGCCCAAAACTCCCGCTGTCAGGCACGATCCCATGGTGTAAGCAATTATTTATCATAATTTACTCTGTCCAAAAGGCCTTGTAAAATGACTACAAGCTTTCTTTAAAGGAATGCACTCAGGGCAGAATTAGCAAATCATAATCCAGTCCTGCTTCTGTCATCTTCTTCTATATTTATCACTATTTTATTATTAGTAGCATTGTCGAATATTCTTCACTAATGGCTTCTCCTTGCACTTAATCATGGCAAGGAGGTGACCCTGAGTTCTTAAAGGCCACATCAAGGGAGTGCAAATTCTGGCATTTTGGAAGATTTCAAGTTCAGATTCACTGATGGACTACAAGAAATGGTCAAGTGAAGTTCAGAGCAACTCATCACTAACGGGTTAGGAAGTAGACAGTCGGTCGTAGGAACCCACATAAACCATCTCATCTGTTACACAGGGGTTGAAATCTGATTTTCTGGAATAATAGTTGTATGGAATGAAGCAGTGGCTTCTTAAAATATTAAAATGTTTTAAACATTTGTTTTTCTTTGAAGGAAAGAAAGAACAAGAGGGAAAGAGAGGGACAACAGAAGGAAGAAGAGAAGGAAAAACAGAAAAAGGAAGGCAGGAAGAAGGAAAGAAACGTGGAAGAAGGAGAGAAGGAAGGAAATAATGCAAATAGAAGAATGGAAATTAATCACACAACTCCCTCCCGAAATAAATGTATATTGGGTAAACAAGGACTAAAAAAAAAGGTTATGATAGGCATAGTATGGATTGGCATGGGATAAATAGCATAATGGGAAGGGGAACTGATGGAACTGTCCAATGAGGAGCAGTGGGTTGCAAATGAACAAAGGAAAATTTGAACTGCAGTAGTGTTTCCTCACTCTAAGGTTATTTCTGCCAGGTTCTCGAATAGGAGCATGCCACTACTTTAACAAGACTTCTGTAAAGTCAGATGAGGATGGCAAAGTCAGATAAGGATGGAAAAATCAAATGAGTGGAACAGGAACTTGATAGAGGAAAGAACTGAGTATTTGCTAGCCATTAATGAAGTGATAGAGGGAGAGGGAAGGAAAATGGGAAGGAAATTAGAATTATACATCTTTTATAGCCCCAGTTCTGATCACCCCACCCTGACCACAATTCCAAGCTCAATTATGTCCAAATCTAGATGATCATCCACCATTTTGTATTTTATGCATTTGGAGGAGGAGAAGAGGAGGCTGCAAAGTTCCAGAGAAGTATGCCTCTTCTCAGAAACAGAGGAGTGGAATTTAAACAAAAAAAATTAAAAAGGAATGAAACATCACCCTCTTCGCCCTTCACCTCATGAAATAGTTTTTGTTAGTTCATTTACAAACAAATAGAGCTTTTCAGGTTTTTGTGTATTTCTGAAATGGACAAAAGTTCTCTGTCATATCAATTACACATCAAAAATGACAAGATGAACAATATCACATCCCTAGGGAATAGACTGAAGCAAAGATTGAGCTTAGATAAAAGGTATAATTTCTTGCTTGTTGGCTGTTAAATACTCTAATGGATCTCTAAGGTGGCCACTTCTCTTTAAAGATTTTTTTTAACAGAACAATTTGAATTTGCCTGAACACTCCTTAGTCTGGACTTGGGACCTGACCAAATAACTTTTCAAGATCCCTTCCAATCCAAATGTTTCATGATTTTGCATCTGTGATCAGCTAAGAATAAAAGGAAGAAAAAACAGGGTCTTGAGAATGCCAACACAGGACAGAGCAAAAAAGGCAAGCAAAAGAAGAAAATTCTAAAATATATCTCAACTCGACCTCCTCTAAAAATGAAGCTCCCTAGGTACTTTCTCACTCACCACTACACATTACAACCCTCTGCTTGTCCATACAGGCAATACAGTTAACTTCTGATTATCCATTAAATTAAGGAGAACAATGGTACCAATTATCCTAATAGCAGATAAGCCAAAAATCCCTTCCATCTGGCTTTGAAATATATCATGTGATTTAGGGGTTGCTGTTTTACCTTCCTAATTATGCCTCATTGAGGCAAATTTTAACATTTGCTATGAAAGCTGATTCAGAATGCAATTCCTTTCCTAGTCAGCAGTACTTGGGTTCTTAAAGCAACCAGCCAATTGATCACTGTAATTGCCTGAATTTCACTCAATAAAATAGACATGGCTTCCTGAGAAGAGTGGAAGACAGAGTTTCATGAAAGGTTTTAGCAATATCTCACATCTAGACATATACATTCACACAAAGAAGATAGAATTAGATAAAAATTGATATTTCTCCTAAAACCTTTGTAGGTTTACTACAAAGAAAGTGATCTGGTGTATCATCTCCAAGTTCCAAATACACAAGAGGAAGTAATCAAGGAAAATTAAGAAAAATCAATATGTGGCCAGGCCACTAATCTGAAAGAGACAGAGAAACATGTGACCTACTCAATGAGATGAGCAGAAGAAGAGAAAGATGGGACTGGACTATAAGAGAGACAGAGAAAAGGCTATGTCTGAGTATTATTAGGATCACCAGCAGATAGATGATCCCTATATGCTCCCTAAAATATTGTAAATTTAGTCATATTACATGCAATTATCTTTGCAGAGTCTTTATAGTGTTCCCTGAAGTTTAGAGGCAAAAATCACACTTCCTGTATTCTAAATTCTATATGAGAACTGATTCCACTAGGAATATAATCCATTTTTAAAGCATGATCCAGTTTTCAAAGAGAAAGAACTAAGAAAAATCCATGAGCTCAATATACTCACATAGCAGTTCCCTGCCCTTATTTTTCTGATCGTAGCAAAAGGAGGGTACAAAGTATGAATTATTATACCTCAATTCACGTAGTTAGATGGAAACTAGAAATCAAGGATGATTCAAAATCGGGAGATTTTTAAGACATTCTTTGCAACCAACATCAATCATGTTAGGAAGTAGCCGATAGTACTTTAAACAATAAATAACTTACAACCTGAAAAAGAACCTTAATTACAGAAAATTACAGAAAAAAAAATATGAAGTAGATTAGCTATATGGGAGATAATTGAAAGATACTTAGGTTTGTTTAGACTTTTTCATTGGTTTGCTTAATACTCAACTGGACCAGAATGTGAACTATCACTTGGATGACATCTACAATTTTCTAACATCTGGTTCTTTGAAGTCCCATGTTTGGCCCTGTTGTCTAAACAACCAAAGGGAATTATTATTCCATGCTACATGGACTTGGCAGTTGCAATAGTGTATAATGGGCTAGTGGCAGTGATGGGAAATCTCCAGTGGAAGAAATGTCAGAAGAAACTTGATGGTGAGGTTGGCTAAATATGGCTAGGCATAAAGATACACAGGGCCCCACAGATCAGCTGGGGAGAACAAATTGGGATAACTCTGGGTAAAACCTATTTCTTGCCAAAGTATTGAATTTTGTTTCCATCAAACCATTGGATCATAGATTTAGAGTTGGAATGAACCCTTAAAGGCCATCTGATTCAGTTCCCTCATTTTACAAATGAAGGAACTTAGGTCCCAGGTGGTTAAGTGATTTGGTCAAGATTACACTGATCATAAGGGGCAGAGGTGGAAACCTTCAAAGTTCAAGTTTTTCACTCTTTTCGATGTACCATAATACCTCACTTCTCACTAAACCTCTTTCGTACAATAATGCAATAATTGGCTCTGATGCTGATTCCTCTTTGGATGTTGGTTATCACATAAAGTCCTTTATTCTCCATGACACATCTGCCCAATTGTTGATCTGGATTTGTTTGTAGGACCTTCAGCCCTACCTAGTTAGAAACATGTTGGCGGCACTAGACCATCTCTTCCATTTCCCAAACTGGTGAAGCTTTAATCAGCATTCAGTCACAGCCTATGGGATCAAGGGTCAGGGTAGTGGGGAATGTCATTGGCTAATTAGAATAAAATCAATTAACCAACAATTGCTTATTGGTTGCCAGTCATGGACTGTAGCCCTGTGCCAAGAAGTATGATATGGTTTCTATACTCAAGAAGTCCACAATGAAGTTGTTGTAACAAACATACACTTGGAAGACCTGGGTTCAAATCCTAACCCTGTTATTACTGTGTGACCCAAAACAAGTCATTTGATTAACTCTTTAGGTTTTATTTTCCCTTTGCATAAAAGAAGGGCATTAAACTAAATGATTCCCAAGGTCCATTCCTAGACTACCTTTTATGACTTTAATAACATGACAGTATTGGATAAGACTGCGTATTGTTGAAATCATGCCCTGTTTGGCAACTGGACAAATGTAAAGCACTGTTATGTTAAGGGCACTATTTGTGCCCTTATAGGGCAGATAATAAGGGCAAAAAAAAGTAAAGAAAGGAAGAGATTCAGGTGAACTGGCATCGGAGAAGGGTTCATGGAAGATGATGAATAAGGATGTATAAGGATAAATAATGTATGAATAATCAGAGGAAGGTCGAGGACATTTCAAGCATTGGAGACATATAACATGTTAACAGAAAGAATTTGAAAAAAATAGTTTGAAAGAATCTGAACCAATGAGAGTAGAAATTTCTATGAAATTTAAGTAGAAAGTAGGGGTTGAGGATTTGAATTACTGCTGGTACATTTACATTCAGGCATTTCTAGACTGAATAAATATGCTATGACATCATGATTAATATGGAAATATGTTTTGTATAACTGCACATATATAACTTATATCAAATTGCTTGCCTTATCAATGAGAAGAGGGTGGGAGAGAATTTGGAACTTAAAATTTTTTAAAATGAATGTCAAAAATTTTTTACATGTAATTGAAAAATTGAAAAAGGAAAGTCAAATAAAGAAAAATATGTAAAGAACTGAGTTATTGATATGCTAAAAATCATATACTTAAAAAGGGAAATTCTTGCCTCCTTTATTGCATAGAATCTTATAATTTTATACCAATAAAAGTTTTGGGCAATTTCTAATTTATTCCCACCTAGCTTTGAAGCTAAGGAGACTAGGGACTTGATGGAAAAATCAGTAAGTTCCCATTATCTGTGGAGGATACAGGTTAGGTGAGCTGGAATTTGACCCTGAATCTCAATGGGGAGGCATAGGGCAAGCACTTAGCACAGTGCCTAGAATATAGTAAGTACTTAAATAAATACTTGTTAGTAGACAATTAGCAAAAAAGAGAATAAGTACTCATCAGAAAAGACACACATTGGAAATCCTTTGATTCTGCCTGAACAGCAAGCATTAGGTTGAATTGAGTTGGAGTGAGTTGATCACCTATAGGCTTTGCTTATCACTCAGCTGCCCTAGCAACATCTCAGTAGTCACAGGAACAGACACTTTTAAAATTCTTTTCTCATTCCCAATAACATCCATTCTTTATATAAAGGTGGAAGAAGACAGGGGATAGTACTTCCAGCCTTCTAAGAACTACATAAAATTCTTGGAAGCTATTTCTACATTATCTGCCAGGACATAAATGTAAAATGCCAATCCATCTCCCATAGTTATTAAGTTGAAAGAAAGTTTGAAATCTCCTCTTTAAAAAAAAACAAACAAGCTAAAAATACAAAATCCAGACTAGATCATTTGAATCACCCGTAAGCTATTTGAGACCTAGATTCAACATTATACCTTTTCCCTCAAATCAATAATCATGAAGATGATGATGATAATGTTTGAAAATGACGTGTGTATTTATATAAATGATTGGTGCTTGGACCTTGTTGATAGAGACTGAGCCATCTTACTCATATTATAATTGTCACCATCATCAATTTATCATCATTTCATTGCCAAAAAGCCATAATCAGTTGCCTATACTTGGCCATACTGGGCATTATCCATAAGGATTTAAGGAGAGTGTGATACATTGTTTGCTGTCATTGTTTCAGTTGTTCAGTTAGATGCAACTCTTTGTGAACCCATGGACCATGGCACGCCAGGTCTTTTTATCCTCCACTCTCCCAAAGTCTCTTCAAGCTCATGTTCATTCTTCCATGACAATATCTGAACATCTCATCCTCTGTATTTTGCCTTCAATATTTCCCAACATCAAGGTGTTTTCCAATGTATCCTGTCTTCTCATTATGTGGCCAAAATATTTAAATTTCAGCTTCAGCATTTATCTTTCCAATATATAGTCTGTGTTAATTTTTCTAAGTATTGACTGATTTGATCTGCTTGCTGTCCAGGGGACTCTCTCAAAAGTTCTCCACAATATCACAATTTCAAATGCCAATTCTGCAATGCTAAGCTTTTCTTATAGTCCAAATTGCATAGACATATATTGCCCCTACAAAAACTATATCTTTGACCATATGGATCTTTGTCAACCAGGTGATGTCTCTGCTTTTTTACTATGCTATCCAAATTTTGTCATGGCTTTCCTTTTAAGGTATAAGCATCCAGACAAATTCATGTGAATGTACAATAGAAGATGAACAAAACTTTGACTATTGAGTCACTTATACACTAACAAAATATCATACCTGAACTTGTGGACCAGTTTATAGCTATGAGTTATCAACTAATTATATCAAACCTGATAATAAATTTTTTAAAATGTTTGTTTATGAAGGTCATACCTTTGGAAATAAAAACTTAAACTTAAGCTTAAATACTTAATTTAAATCCAAATCTTTCTAAGGCTCAACAAATATTATTTTGGTCTACTTAAATCTAAACATGAGAGCAGTTATCTCTTGAACAAAAGATGATCAGGTTGGACATGAAAATATGAACAGAAGCACAATCTACTAATTCATTGGTCATTGATGGGAAGGACATAACCCTCACTGTTTACTTCAAGTAAATTAATACAAAAATGGTATGACCATTCTGAAGAGCATTCTGGAACTATGCCCAAAGGGCTATAAAATTGTGCATACCCTTTGACTCAGCAATACCATTTCTAGGACTGAATCCCAAAGATATCATAAAAATGGGAATAGGAGCCATATGTACAAAAATATTTATAGAAGCTCTTTTTGGGGTGGTCAAGAAATGGAAATTGAGGGATGCCCATCAATTAGAGAATGGCTAGACAAGTTATGGTATGCGAATGTAATGAAATACTATTGTGCTATATAAAATGAACAGGCAGACTTCAGAAAAACATTGAAGGACTTATATGAACTGATGATGAGTGAAGTGAGCAGAACCAGGAGAACATTATACACAGTAACAGCCACAGTGTTTGATCATTGACTTTGATAAACTCAGCCCTTCTCAGTAATACAAGTACCTAAAACAGTTTCAAAGGATTCATGATGGAAAATGTCATTCACATCCAGAGAAAGAACTGTGGAGTCTGTATATAGAGTGAAGCAAACTATTTCCTGTTTTTGTTTGGTTTTTTTTGTTTGTTTGTTTCTCATAGTTCCTCCCATTTGTTCTAATTCTTCTATACGATCTGACTAACGTGAAAATATGTTTAATAGGAATGTATATGCAGAGCTTATATCAGACTGTGTGTGGTCTTAGGGTAGAGGAGGGGGAGAAAATTTAAAACTTATGGAAGTGAATATTGAAAACTAAAAATAAATAAACTTAAAATAGTATGAAGATAAAATAGAGGACCTGATGGTTGGGATGGTTTTTTGCAGTGTCTCTTCATTTTGTCATTTCTCCTCTTGTTTTCATATGGGGAGATACTGATGGTGTTTGAGAGAAGCTTTCACATTTTCTCTCATCAGTTTGAGGAAATCTGAGGAAAGATCTCAGAGCTGTTTGAATGATGAAAGAGAGGTGTCTCTCAATAGATATGGCAGATTAAATGTGAAGAATGCTGATTGCCTTCATTTTACTCCTAGGAAACTATTTAGGCAAGAAGAAAATGGTTGTGCTCCTGTACTTGTTGGTGAAGAAGTAAAAGGTGATTAGATTTCTTTGGCAAGGTCTTCCTAAAGACCACAGAGACCAAGTCACTCCCACTTTCAGGCTGGTATCTTAAAGCATGATAATGGATGCTGCTCTCCATCCAACAGGCCATTTCTTTTTTTCTCAATTTTCTTGTCTGTGCATTAGTGAGATGGCTGTAAGCTCTGTCTAGCCAGCTTCTCTCTTGGTTTCAATTTGTTCATACATTAAAAAAGGTACAGCATTAGATGATCTGAAAGGTAGTTTTTCAGTCTAATATTGTGCGATTCTAAGAAGAAAATATTAACTAAAGCTCTTGAAAGAAGATAGTGGGAGAAAAGGATGGCTTAGGGTCACATACCCCCCTGGTCCTCTTCCCACTCCCATAACGGCTCTAAAGCAGAGACTGCTAATGACTACACTTTGAGTCTAGGGATTCATCCAAGTATAATTTTCTTAAAACAATAACAACCAAACGCAACTGTTCCCAACTGGGGAGATTTAACACCCTTTGTTGGTGCTTTGCTCCAGTATGCTAATAATGAGCTCATAAATGCTAATGAGCAACACCCTTTGGCTCAACAGTCAGCCAAGTTAAATAAGCCACTTTAGAGGCCCAGGGTAGAATGTCCCTTATTATGCTGGGTTTGCCCACTATTATCTGAAGAAGTCCTAACTCAATTTCCTTCTTATTTACCCTCCCTAAACACTGAAGCAACTTCATGGAAACTATCCCATCCTGCTCTGGGAAGATTACTCCTCCTCCCCCCAGCCTGCTGAGAACTGGTCTAGGCCAGTCAGACTATGGGAAGGCTTCCCCCTTGCCTATCCTTTGGCCCTCCCCTGACACCAGCTGCCCACAATTAATACAGCCTGCTTGACTACTCACACCAAATGGATGAAACTAGAGTCAACAACTCTATCCCTTCCAGTAATATAGAAGATCCATTTGTCCTAACACTATTGTCTTCACTGTCATTTTACCACTCAGACACCAGAACTGTCATCTGACCTATGGATGCAGCCTAAGAACCCCTGCACCAACACTGAACCCTTAGGAAATCTGGACCTTTCCATTTGCCCTGCTGCTGAACTTTCTTTTATGTGTTCCTCCAACTCTTAAGATCTTGGACTTTCTAGTTTTGTTTTGTTTGTTTGTTTTAATTTATATCTTCAGCACTTATCACAGAGTTAACACAATAAATGCTGTTTCATTCATTCATTCATTCATTCATTTGCCAATCCTTGAGATGAAAGTATTTCAGGGAGGCCTTTACAAATTGTCTTCTCTGGGCTGGGCTGTTTTCTTAAAGCGTAAGCACAGGTTTTAGGGGAGTCTTGCCCACCCTAAGGCTCTTCCCTTGGCTCATGGAGCCTTTCCATTCTCTTATCAAATTCTTCCCTCTTGGTGACTGTGGGAGGTGGGAGTCAGTGAGACTGGATGGGTGGGTGAAAAAGGAACACAGAAGAGAATGATCAAATTGCACCAAGCACAAAAAAATAAACTAGTAATATGGAAATCCTATACAAAATATTATGCAAATAAACCTGTGGTCCTCTTTCCTATTTATCTTATTGGCCCACCTAACTCGTTAAAAGTCTCAATCAGAAAATGATATTTTGGTCTAAGATACCCAAAGATCCTTAGGCAGCAAAGGGTTAATAATACTACAAGCCATCTGGGCTAAATGGGGTTAATACTACAATTTTCCAAAAGCAAAACTGCCAAGAAGCAATAGGAAGAATTTTGTGGGAGCAGCCCTTTCCAGAAAAAGACACACAAGTGTCAGAGGGGAGTCTGTAATCATGAGTGCAACACTTGTGTCTATGTATGGTGATTTGTGTTAATAATCTGTGTGTGTGTGTGTGTGTGTGTGTGTGTGTGTGTGTGTGTGTGCATCAGGTCCTGATAAATTAGGGAGTGAAACTGCTCACTTCTAGAGAAGGGGCATCTTCTAAATCCCCGCCTTGGCTCCAATCCATTTGGAAAAGAAGACGAATGACAAAGAAGAAAACTGTCTTAGGTTTCCATAAACACTGCAGCTACTTATTGTTTGAAATGTTAAACATTCTCAAAAAGGAAAACCCATCAGGGCAGCAGGCGAGTTTCTCAAGACTGGTGGTGCCATCAGCCTTTACCATAGGACCTGGACAAGAAAGCCTGTCTCTGGTCCTGTCTGGCTGAAGACCTTGCCAGCTGCGGACCTGGGGGTCACAGAAACACAGAATCCTCCTCCGGTTCCTTTCCTTCCACAAATCCTCCCCTAATCCTCAGGTCATCTTTTCCCTTCCTTTGTTGCCCTTCCAGACAGCAATGAACTTATTCCATTTTCTATTTGGAGCAGTATCTTAGAGGGAAGATTTCCCAGCCCTATACTCCTCACAACCATAATGATGCTGGTTGAGAGTCAGCCTGGTGTGGTCAAAAGACAGCTGATTTAGGGCTAGAGGATTTGGATTCTGAACTCAATTTTATGACTATGGGCAAGACACTTTTACTTTCTGGGCCTGAGTTTCCTCACCTGCAAAAAGATAAGGCTATATGAGATGATTCCTTAAGGTCCCTTCTACACCCTTTGATCTGACTTCAGCTCTCAGGCACAGAGAATATTTCAGTTCCTCAGAGAGATGGAAAGGGCAGGGGGTCAACAAATCCAGGAACTGAGTCATAGAAGCCAAGACTAGAAGGGACCCTCTCTCCACACCCTCCCTCCCCAGTGCACACTTGGTAGCTTGTCCAAACATAATGTATAACTTTCTGCTTTAAAGTGGTTGACTGGACTGCTCTATTCAATTTGCCTTCCCCAATTTCCCTTTCCTCCCACTTCTGCCAACCACCCCATCAGCTCATCACAGAAAGTGCAAAAACCCAAGGAAAGGGATGGAGGCAAGAACAAGCCCATTGAACTCAGTAAGGGGTCATCCCAAGAAAGCAGATACTGTTGATATGTATCAGTAGATCATATAAAACTGAGCACATGGGCTATGAGACAAGGTACCTAGGCTTGGTTCTTGATTTTGATTTGAAATGAAAACTTGACTCTCCTGGTTCCCCCACAGAGCAGTGTGTGGGCAAATTTAAGGGAGAAGTGAAGAGAAGGGACCTTCCCTGGGGGGCTTGGCCTCTTATTATGGAATCAAAAAAGCACAGATACCTCAAAATGGCAGAGCTATCCAGAGTTGATCACCTTTCTCTCTCTCCCCCTTTCCAGAAAAGACCCAGCTAGGGCAGACAGTGGCTTCTATCATATAGCCCCAATGTCTCACATTCCTTAATGCCAGGAAAATCTCCTAATATCTAACCATCATTCTTGTTCAATTTCCATCCTGTTTTATATTTCATCAGTGTTGTCTCCACAAGGAGTAGGCTTACATCATAGGTGACATTCAAATTTGCTGATGTACAAGGGGAAGAATGAGTACCTCCATGAGTATCTTCTAGTACTGAAGATAATCCCCCTCCATTCTCTCTAAGCCCACTTTCTGCTTACTATCTGTCTGGGGTTTATGTAGTTGCCATGTTTGTGTGGGATACAGTCACATGTTATGTGAACGATGGCTTCTGGAAAGCACTTTGGATCAAAGGAAAGGGTATTGAACTTCCTGCCAAGCCACTTGAATTAATATCAGTGTGATTATCCCTGATGTGGGCTGGGTCAAAGGGATGGATCTATAAAATACATGAGGGTTTGTCTCAGCCTGGCTTTCAGCATCTTCCAGCTTTCATCCCATCCTTTAAGGGGAAAAACAAAGTCCTGTTTTTTTTAAATTAGTCTACCCATTAGACAATTTTTCCCTAGGTTATGTTTTTCCCCTGGTCTCATTTCCTTTCTATGCTAATGTCTTGGGCCATCATCAACATCACTCCTTCCATGGTGCCTACACTCTACCAAGAATCTGGTACTTTGTTATCAGGCCTGCTTCTAGGTGTTGTCAGAGCAAAGTAAAGTGATTTCAGCACTTCTGCCTCTCCACCCAAGTCAGTCCCTCTGGCCTCTTAACCACATGGCTTGCCTTCTTCTGACTTCCTCCATCTCTGTCAGCACATTCCTGGTCTCCAGCTAACTTCTGTCACACTCCAGAGACATATGAAAGCCACCTCCCTGACCTAGATGCAAACATTTTCATCCTGATTTTTCGACAGCTCTTTTGCTATTATTCTGGTTGCTTTCATATGCACTCCTGATCCCATAGGCCCTGAGTCACTCTCATATGTGAATATTGCTATGATATTAACTGTCTTACCTTATCTGCCCACAGAGATTTAAAGGAAAAAAAAGGAAAGAGGCAAAGGAATAGTCAGAGGCAGATAATAGAGTCCTACCTACCCATTCCAGGACATGACTGCAACAAATAAATCATTTTGGTCAGCCGACATACATTTAATTTGGACTTCTAGACATCCAATCTGAATATCATGTTTGTAGGTATGAAATCCATCCCTCATCCCTAAGAATTGAGCCCAGTTGTTGTGTTTTTTCCATTATACCTGAAGAAAATGAAATTGTAGTCAATCCAGGATGCAGTGTAAACCATGGCACAAAGATTGTTTGGATTGAATAAAGACAGAAGTGCACCCCACTAATACCATTATCTTCTGACTCTTTGTGGCATGTGGGTGACTTGAGTTTTTGAAGGGAAGTTCTATTTGATCCTATCAAATACACATTGGGTGACAGGCTCCATGCTTGTCATCTGAGGACTAACTTAGCTAAATACAGAGAGATTCTTTTTAAGTTGGCTGTAATGTTTCGTTTTGCTTTGTTTTCGTGGCTCATTAGTAACCTTCTACTATCTTATCAAGGTGTTACAACTGGTATCAGCAGTAGAAGTGCTTATCCCAGTGACATCATAGATTCAATAAGATAGATTTTTTTCTTTAAATAGTATTTTGGTTTTTTTCCACAAATATACATCAAGAAAATATTTAGTATTCACTTCTACAAGAGTTTGAGTTTCAAATTTTTCTCCCTCTTCTCCCCTCTTCTGAAAATGGCAGGCAGTTTGATATAATTTATACATATGCTATCCTGAAAAACATATTTCCATATTTATCACAGTTGTGGAAGAATAAATGGACCAAAAGGAAAATAAAAACAGAAGAAAAAATAAAGTAAGTGAAAAAATGCTTCAATCTGCATTCAGAGTCCATAAGTTCTTTATTGGGATATGGATATCACTTTCTTTTGTGAGTCCTTTGTACTTGTCTTTGATCATTTTGTTGCTGAGAAAGGCTGAATGATTCATAGATGATTATCATACAGCGTTGCTGATATTGCATACAATGTTTTCCTGGTTCTGCTCATTTCGCTTTGCATCAGTTTGTACAAGTCTTTCTAGGGTTTTATGAAATGTTAGTTCACCATATCTCATTGCACAATTTGATTCCATTACATTCATATAGCATAGTTTGTTCAGCCATTCCCCAATTGATGGGCATCCCTTCAGTTTCTAATATATTGCCACCATGAATATGGCTGCTATAAATCTTTTTGTACGTGTAGGTGTTTTTCTCTTTTTAAGAAATCTCTTTCAGATACGGACCTAGTAGTGGTATTGCTGAATAAAAGGGTTTGCACAGTTTGGTTGCACTTTGAGCATAGTTCCAAATTGCTCTCCAGAATGGTTAGATCAGTTCTCAATTCTTCCAACAGTGCATTAGTGTCCCAATTTTCCCACTTCCTCTCCAACATTTATCATTTTCCATTTTTTTTTGTCAAATTAGCCAATCTGATTGGTGCAAGGTGGTACTTCAGAGTTGTTTTAATTGTCATATCTCTAATCCAAAGTGATTTAGAACACTTCTTCATATGCCTATAGATATCTTTTGACTTCTTCATCTGAAAACTGCCCGTTCAAATCCTTTGACCACTGGGGAATGGCTTGTATTCCCATAAATTTGACTCAGTTCTCTATATATTTGAGAAATGAGGCCTTTATCAGAGACACTTGCTGTAAGCATCATTTACCAGCTTTCTGCTTTCTTTCTAATCTTGGTTGCATTGTTTTGTTTGTACAATAATTTTTCAATTTAATACAATTAAAATTATTTATTCTACATTTTGTAATGCTCACTAACTCTTGTTTGGTCTTGAATTCTTTCCCTTCCCATAGATCTGACAGGTAGACTATTCTTTGTTCTTCTAATGTAATTGCTTCATTGTATGTGGTAGCTTTTAGCAAGATATAGTTTCCTTCCTTATTTCTTTTAATTAGGTCTAGTTTGCTTGTACTTCGTCTAAGATCAGGATGGCTTTCTGCAATTCTTTTTCTTTCTTTCTTTTTTTGCTTCAACTGAAATATAATAGATTCTCTCCAGCCCCTCACCTTCGCTCTTTGTACGACTCTGCTTCAAGCGGGTTTCTTCTAAGCAACATATTATAGGATTCTGATTTTTCATCCACTCTGTTAACTGCTTTCATTTTATGGGAAAGTTCATCCCAGTCATATTCCCAGTTATAATTATGATCTGTGTACTTCCATCCATCCTATTCTTCCTCTTGCTTGTCCTCTCTCTCTTTTCATCCTTTCCTACCTCACCAGTATTTTCTTTCTGTCTACTGATTTACCCTCCCTTCTGTCAGTCCCTCCCCCCCTTTACTTAATCTCACCTCCTACTTCAATTGATTTCAACATTCAGCTGATTACTTATATTATTCCCTCTTTGAACCAATACGGATAAGAATAATGTGCAAGCAATGACCATAGTCTCTTCCATTTTCCTCCACTGTAGGAGATCTTCACATCTTCATGTGAGGTAATTTACCCCATTTTTACCTCTCTCTTCCTTCTGCACCCATTGTACTCCTCTTTCTCATCCCTTAATTTTTTATATCATTCCCTCAAATTCACCTTATACCTATGCCCTCTGTCTATGTATATTCCTTCTATCTGTACTGTCAGAGATACAACTTTTTAAGATTACAAGAATGATCTTCCCATATAGGGATATAACTAGTTAAGCTCTACTGAATCCCTTATGTTTTCTTTTTCCTTTCTATCTGTTTATACTTCTCATGGTCAAATTTTTGGTTCAGTTCTAATCTTCTCCTTATGGAGGCTTGAAATCCTTTTATTTCATTGCATGACCATTTTTCCCCCTTCATGTATTTATACTTAATTTTGCCAGGTAAGTGATTCTTGGTTGTACTCCCAGTTCCTTTGCCTCCTGGAATATCATATTCAGTGATTTCTGATTTTTTAATGTTGTAGTTGCTAAATTCTGGGCAATCCTGATTGTGACTCCTCAATATTTGAATTGTTTCTTTCTGGCCACTTGTAGTATTTTTTTTCTTGAACTGGTAGTTCTGAAATTTGGCAATAATGTTTCTTGGGATTTTGACTTTTGGATCTCTTTCCTGAGGTCATCAGTGGATTCTTTCAATGCCTATTTTGACCTCTGGTTCCAGGACATCAGGGCAGTAGCATCCTTGATTTAGAGACCGAAATTACCTTAAAAATCTCCTAAGTCAACCTCCTAATTTTACAGATGAGGGAACTAAGGTCCAGAAAGAGGGTAGGTGGCTTGCCTCAGACTATGTAGCTAATAAGTGGCAGGAGACTTTGAACCCAGATATTCTGACCCTAAGTCCAGCACTCTTTCCACTGCTAACAACAGATCACTGAATGAGCATTAAAGATAATAACATTGGAATATTAGAGAATTAACATTAGAGATAAATGTCTAACAGAAGCTGGAGAAATAACAAGATCAAGGCATTGCTATCGCAGGAATCAACTGACATTAAGGTGAATTTACCAGTCTAGGCCTTAACACTCTGCTCCAACTCTTACCTCTTTTTCCAGGTTCTAGAAAACCTTCTCAATGAGTCCACAATTAGCCCTCATCTCATTCCATCCCAGCCTATCCCATCTCATCTTATCCCATAAACTCCAATTTGTCTTCATTGGGGTTTGGTTTATGTATCCATTTTATAAGTGCCTGCGTTACCTACTATATAGGAGGTAGAAGTCAAAATTTAGGTCCACTGGGTCAATTGTGAACACCAAGCTGCCCCCATCATTTCCATCATCATCTTATCTCTTCTGGCTAGGAACAGAAAAAGGAAGAGGCCAAAAATCACTTTGGAGATTACTTAGTAGAGAATGTCTTTCCAGTTGTGCTCATCTGATTAGGGTAAGGAAGAAGCTTGGGAAATGTTATGAGAAGTAGGGAAAGGCTGGTTCCTGAAGGAGCACTCTGCTTTGAGATCCAGAGCTAATGAGCTAGAGGCGCAAATATAGACCAGCTTGGCCAGAAGCTAGATAACCCCAGGCTTGACCAGAAGTAAGGATATACATGAGCCAGCTGCAGAGAAATTGGATGAGGAAGACAGCAAAGTGAGGAGAACATGAGAAGGGTAACAGGACAAGTATGTGCCCTTGTTAGGAGAGGTAAAGAACAATGCAGAGTAGGATTCAGTGCTGATTGATGCAGAGAGCAGAGGCAAGAGCTCCGACCTGGAAGTCAGATTACCTGGCTTCAAATCCCGCCTCTGCCACTTACCTCTTGTGCAACTTTGAGCAAGTGATTTCCTGTCACCAACCTACTTCCTTAACTGTAAAATAAGAGAGCTAGACTGGATAATTGATCCCAGAACCCTTTCCAGTCCTAAGTCTATGATCCTGTGATCACATTGTTGGGGATCATTTGTTGAGACACATTCTTTCTCCTTACCAATAATTAATTCCCTGAATATAAAATATGAGCCTTGGACATTTTGAAGCAGGGAGATGAGGAATTAATTCAATGAGGCTTCTCCATCTTCACTTTTACATAGCAATGAGAACCTAATTTCCAGTTATTCAAAGAAAAGAAAACTAGACTGGGAGATCAACGCTAGGATTCCGGTCTTAATATTACTTAGTGTGTACAATGAAGCAAGTCATTTGGCTTTAACTAAGCAAACCACTCTGCAAAAACCAGGCAGTGTGGTAATCCAAAAAGATGCTGGTTAGGAATTAGAACCCTTGGGTTGAACAAATCATTCAATCTTTCTGAGACTTTCTTACTCATATATGAAATGAGAGAGTTGAATGAGATGACCTCTGATAGATCATTCCAGCTTTAAATCTATGATCCTAGGATTCAATAATGAGTTTAATTCTAAGGCATTTTCTATTACTTAAATTTTATAAATCAAATATTGGTTTGATCCCATCATTGTACTTTTAAGAGACTCATGATAGCTCCCAGTTACTTCTCATGTCTACCTGAAATACTCTAACTTGTCAAATTTTTCACTGAGGAATTAAAACATATCTTCCCAAAGACCGTTTTAATTAATTGTCTTCAAATTGATTACACAATGCAAGGACTGAGGCTGCTTACCTATTGATGATGCCTTCTCTTTGGCTAACTGGCTCCACTGCCCTTTCTTTCTGTGACTTCTGCCTACCAACTTCATCTCAAGCAAAAGCATTTTCTATTTTTCATAAATAATTCACCTGCTTCCAACTCTTTGCATGGATCATCCTTCCTTCCAAGAATGCCTTTCTGGTTGTTCTTCTCTAGTCCTATCTGCCAAATAATACTCCTCTCATTCAAAATATTAATTCAGATATGCTTCTTCCATGAAACTTCTACAGATTAACTGCACTCCAGTCTAATCCCTTGAGAGACCCTCCCAAATTCTCATCCTCCAATCTCCCCATCACTTGAATCATTGAGTACCTTTGTTCATGTTTCCATGTTTATGTTGGACATGAGTATGAGCATACTTTTTAACTTTCCTTCTGCCTGTACTCTACTAAAAGGACAATGTGTTCTCTTCCCTCTGAAACACTGTACAACATAAGGTGCAGGACTATTATATTCTAATTGGATAGAAGTCTTACTCAAATTTATACAAAAAGCCAAAATATTTCCAAATTCCCTATTTCCTTTTCACCTTCTATCTCGTTAAGTTCTATGCTCTCACAACAATATAGCATACGCTTTTAGGAGATATAATTATTGAAAAGAGCCTTGGGAGGATCCAACTTACCTTGAAGCCCTTAGCTCTATGATGGTCTAACTCATGAGGGTATACAATATCTATTCAAAATTGGACATGTAGCTTATTTGTAAAGACTTTCAGGAAAGGAGAGCCCACAACTCCACATCATTAGGTAAATTTTTCCAGCGTTCAACTGAAATTCTTATTCCTGAACCAACCTCTTTCATCATATGTTATCCTCAGGAGTAATGGAGAAAAGGAATGGAAATGGAGGCATATAGACTCATGAGATGCTACCTTGTGGAGTTACGAAGTAGGGGCATTCCTATAGCATGGATTATATACAGAACATGTTACATTCACACACATCTCAAGGTACTGGCCTGTGGCCAGGCAGCTTAAAGGGAATATCAAACATGATCTTTCATATTCTTAAAGACCTTTATTAAGTCATTCCTCAGCCTTCTTTACTGCAATGAAAATACATACATGCTTCAGAAGAACAGTTTGGTAAACTCGAGGTTCCCAAGTTCATAACTTTACTTTAGATAAGTGTTCAGGGTCCAGATCCAGAGATCAAAGCCCTAACTGCTTGGCTCTTGGCTTCCTCATAACAGGTTCTCTGGGTAGAAGATAGTGGTTCTTAGTGGGAACGAAGGCATTACACCATCTGTTTCACTCTGAGGCTGAAAGCCCAGCCCCAGACCTTGTGAAATCTGGGAAAGGCGGAGGGTTGTGTCTGAGGTTTGGGAATCCATTCAGGTGCCTCTGTGCAACATGGATTGGAGCTCTTTGCTCATGTCTAGAGAGCCCGCAACAAATCTCTGTGCTCCCAGGCTCCCAGGTTCCCAGCTCTGGGCAGATATCTTTCTGCCAGGAAGTTTTAGATTGAATGCAAGTCAGTAGCTGTGCCAGTGTTTCTTCACTCTCTACATTTCCTTCTCTTCTTTAAGTGGTTGTTTTAATTTTTGAAAGATAAATAAACTCCAAGCCAAAAGTCCAGATCCTGGTTTTAATTTCTAGGAGCAGAAGAAGAAAAAGCATCTGAAATCAGTAACAGACTTGTTTGTTTGTTACATGTGTATGTAAGGCTAGAGCCTCAAAATACAAATATATATATTTCTGTCAGCCCTTTCTTCCTACTGACCTCACTAGAGTCACATGACTGCATATCCAAGGTGTTATAATTCAAGAATAGTAAAGTTGTCGCTCCCCCCTCTCCCTCCGCCTTTAATTAGGCTGGGATTCAGTGGGGCCAGTTCCTACCAAAGCTCCCACTGGAGAGAATCTCAGGTTTCATTCAGGATATTGTGGACACCAATGAAAGACTACACCATGGACCCCAGTGGTGCTATTTCAAAGAGAGAGGTTGAAGGAGAAATCTCCTGAGAACATTCTTACAGATGAGGGTGTTGGGAGGGTAGGTAATACCCCTAAGATGTAAAGGGCACAGTATAGGGGGATAGGTGGGTCATGTGGATAGAACATCTGATACCGAAGGTCCACCTTCTCTTAGTACTGAGTTTATATTTACAAAAATATCATTTATCCTCCTCTTCCCTTTCTCCCTCTCCTTTACTCCGTCTCTCATCCTTCTCCTTTTACTTCTCTTACGTAGAAAACTACTGAGCTTTGAAATCTTCTGACCTAGTATCTCTGGCTCTGAGTTGTTTTCACTCTGTTCTCTGGAAGCCTTAGCAAATAAACCTGCCAGGCAAAATGTCATTGCTGGGAACCCACAGTGGGTACAAGTCATCTCTTTATAGGATCTGGTAATGCAAGGACATACTCGACTTTAAGAAAGTCATGCCTTTGTTCTGGTGATTGGAGGGCGGAATTGGTCCCGGACAGCAACCTTATAATTATTTATTGCATTTATCTGACCAGGATCTTATTGTCCTGCCTGTCTAGAAATTGTCTCATCCATACTTCTCATGGTCCCAAGGAGCTAGCAATAGGGTCATCATGACTGTTCTTCCACTTTCATGGAAGCTAAAATCCAGAGAGAGGAGACCCAGATTCAAGGCATAGAATTAGGTTCTGGTCAAATTGAGGACAGAAGATAATTCACTTTCTAACTGGCGACTTGGTGGCCTCCTCACCACCCTGGAAGCTGTTAAGTTCCACCATTTACCACAGTGTTTTGCATACTGCAGGGATTTAACAAATGCTTTTTGAACTGAAAGTGAGGAGAGCCTGCCAAAGCAGAGACCTGGGGAATATCGATCATCATCCTCTCCTCCTCCTCATCCTCATCATCACTACCATCATCATTAAATATTTCCTAAATATCTTCTATGGTCAAAACACCAACAAACACCTTATTGAAGGTCATCTATGTAGAAAGCACTCTTCTAGGCACATAAGAAGAAAAAGTCAACAAATGAAAGAAAGGTTATTAGTGCCTCCCTTCAAGAAGTTTATAAATGAGTGAAAAAGTCAAGATCAATATAAAGTCAATATAAATTTATCTCTACAATAATTAGAAAATAAATACTCTACTACTTTCAGTAGTGAGAAAGATGACACAGGTTAGTTAGCATGTTTCTCCTTTACATTCCATCCTGGCCTCTTTTAATTAGAAGTTTGTATCAATCTTAGTTCAACTTCCACTTCTGGACCTTTTCCATTCCTTTTCAGGCCTGGAATGTCATTTCAGTCACAAACTTCCCCTAAGTTATCATAATTTTTAAAAATAGTTTAACTAGATTAGAAAAAATATTAATAAAATCTAAAATCATTAGATACTTTTTTCATAAAACTTAGCAGTCCATTCACCTCCTAGTTTCAACTCTCGAAGGCAAAAACCATCTCTCAAGTTAAAGATCAGTTCTTCCTTTTTCAGTCTCCTAATCACAACATGGTAAGAGAGAAAACCAGATCAGAACTTCAATGCCTTAAACTTATATTTCTTCTTCCCCCATTAAGTTGACTTAGGTTAGGGGTAGAATGGGAAGGAATCACCTCACATACTTGCTTGGGAAACAGGTGATTGACTGCATAGAGGATGGTCAGAATACGTCAAGCTGAGAGTATTAAGTGTTTCCACCAAATTTTCCTGCTTCCACAGATGCTAGGAGATCAAGATACCTGTTTTTATGATCCCTACCTCTGCCCCTCTGGCTTAGCAGAAAGGAACAGAAGTGTTTTCTCACCTACAATGTCTTGGTCTCATAGTGACTGGCAGAGATGAGAAGAGAGGAGAATTCTTAAAGTCTTAAGCTCACTTGGGAGAAAGGAAGTTGAAAGAAGGGATGGGAAAGACTTCTAGCATATTGAGACCTCTCCTCTCTCTCTCTCTCTCTCTCTCTCTCTCTCTCTCTCTCTCTCTCTCTCTCTCTCTCTCTCTGTATGTGTGTTTCTCCCTCTCTGTCTCTGTGTTTCAGTTTTTTCTCTGTTTTTCTCTCTTTCTCTCCCTCTTTCTGACTCTGTCTCCATTTCTTTCTCTTTGTGTGTCTCTATCTGCTTCTCTCTGTTTCTGTATATGTCTCTTTCTGTATCTCTCCCTATCTCTGCCTGCCTCTGTCTCTGTGTGTCTCATTCTCTCTGTCTGTCTCTGTCTTTGTGTGTTCCTCACTTTCTCTGTCTCTCTGTGTGTCTCTATCTGTCTCTCACTCTGTCTCTACGTTTTTGTTTGTCTCTATTTCTCTCTTGGTCTCTGTCTTTCTCAGTGGCAAACACTTCATTAGGGTATATCTCCAAGCTTTATGCATGACTTGACCTTAGTAGTCAAAGAGTTATCTCTGTAGTTGAATTCATGAAGAAATCTTGGATGATCTTAATATGTATGTATATATGTATATATACATACATATATGTGTATATATATATCATAATGAGAGACACTTTGCTGTACAGGAGAGCCTTTAAACTTACATTTTGCTCTGTCATTTTTGTCATAAACAGAAAACAATAAACATAATAGAATCTTCTATTTATTTTCTGAAGCTTTTGATCAATTGTAACAAAGAACAAAAATTATCTCCTATAGAGAACTTTTTTTGTGGAAGCTAGTCTGTTGCCTTCTACTATTACCAAAGATACCTTCAAGATACATAGCTCATTCCCAAAAAGATTTTCATAAAAATGAAAAATTACTCATCGGAACTTCTACTTAAGATGATGACATGAGGGGTGGAGCCAAGATGGCTGAGTAGAAGCACAGACCTGTTCTACTTTCCCATTATAACCCTTAAAATTCCTGTAAAAATGACTCTAAACAAATTCTAGAGCAGCAGAAGCCACAAAATGAAAGAGTGAAACAGATTTCCAGTCCAAGACAGCCTGGAAGACTGATAAAAAAGGTCTATCACACCAGGCTTGGAGCAGAGCTCAGTCCAGCATGGGCCTTGCAGCATGGACAGGACTGGAGCAGGCTTCAGGGCACCAAATCACAGGCAGCTGCTATGATTTCCAGATTTCTCAACCTACAAACACCAAATATAGCTTCAAAGGTCAATGAGAAAGCTCTTTCACCTGAGTGAGAGGGAAGCATGCTCAGGCCCCAGGCCTGGCCCCAGGGTGGAAGCAGCCACTGCCAAAGTAGTATCCACTTCTGGAGCTCTCACACCTTTCTGGGGAAATCAAGCCTCTGATCTTGGTCTCAGTACTGAGAGGTGATCAGGGGTGAGGAGGAACACTGGTATGGCAGAGCTGGTGGCAGCTGTAGAGAGGGAATCCTACTCACAGTTTCAAGGCAGCAAAGTGTACTTTCGGTTGTTCACAGACCAGAATGGAGTCCAGGACAGGAGTAAACACCTTTCCCTTGACTATGCCACTTGGGAAGAACTGAGAACTCACAGATCCCTAGAGATGCATCAGAGAATAGCTGCACAAAACTTCTGAAGCCTAGGGCAGTATACCCTCCACTTGACAAAGGACTTAAAAGTCAAACAACTGGTTGGGGAAATGCCCCAAAAGAGGAAAAAATAGACTATAGAAAGGTACTTTCTTGGTGAAAAGATATTTTCTTCCATCCTTTCATATGAGGAAGAGCAAAGCATACAATCAGAAGAAGACAGCAAGATCAAGGC
>JAJHZJ010000003.1:307500-320000 GCA_023548195.1 Bettongia penicillata ogilbyi
GTCTACCAAGAGATATGGAATGAAGTGCATATAAGATTGAGTTAGTTTGAAGATTCTCAAAGTAGGTGATAATGCCCCCTGGAAGTACTGGAACAATTGGGGTGGGGGGCAGTAAAAGCCTTGGGTACAATGGGGGGTGTTAAATAAAAATATGGGGGTGGTGGAAGCATAAGGAAAGAAGAAAAGGTAAGAAAATTTTTTCAAAAACTATACATTTCATCTGTTGTGTATAGAAGTTAAAGTCATAGTGACTACATTATTTTCCAAATAAACAAACAAAATGCAAGTTATAACTGATCAGTGGTCAAGTCCACCAACAGGTCTTAACCAGCAAGTGTTTACAAGTGAACTTGTCATTTTTGGGAAGTTCAAAACACATCAGAAGGAGTACGTGTGTGTAATGACTTCTTTACAATATGATACTATAGGATTATGTGATGCAATGTTGAGCAATCAAAATTTCAATGCACAAAAAAACAAATTTACAATAATTACTTAAGATGATTCACTTTAAAAAACATTTTTTATAGCTGATGCAAATTTCTGAAAAAATTGTTAAAAGGCTAATAAAAAAGTATATTTCCAGAGGGTGCTGAGTAATTTTCTTTATCAATTAATTTGTTTTTGACTTTCAACAATCTCTTCCATAAGTCCTTAAATTTTCTCCTTCTCCTTCCCCTCTCCCTCCCCAAGACAGCATTCAATCTTACATGGGCTCTACACTTATATTCTTATTAAACACATTTTCATATCAGATATGTTGCATAGAAGAATTAAAATGAATGAGAGAAACCATGAGAAAAAACAAATCAAAACAAAACACAAGAGAAAATAGTCCGCTTCATTCTGCGACTCAATTCCATTGTTCTTTCTCTGGATGTGGATGGCATTTTGCCTCAAGAGTTCTTTGGAAATGTTTTAGGTCCTTGCATTGTTGTGAAGGGCTAAGTCTATCAGAAACAGTCCTCCCACACTATGGCTGTGACCCTGAGGAATCCAGCTCAGCAGTAACTGAGATGTGGACTTATCCAGCAGCTATACTACATTTGGGAGTGAACCTGGTGAGACCAAGGCTATGAAGAAACTTACGTCTGAATCTCTCCTCTCCCTGAATGAAATGGGGACCCTAGGTTGTACGGAAAAATGTTTTTACTTCTATTGTTTCCATATTGTCCCAGTTAAAATTAATCAATGTTAATTGCTTAAATGCAACTGGGGCACTAACCTTTGGTGCCTAATGGTGGGAGAGATAAGGTAGAATAGGGATTTGAGGTAACAGCATTAGAGAAGAGATGTCTCAACACTTCAGAGTAGCCATAGAACTCTAAGAAGTAGGTGTACCTGGCTTAGCTCTGAAATAATAAGGACAGAGCCATCACTAAGCTCCTCAAGTATTCACACAAGCTTATCTGCTACAATGGAGTAAAATTCAATGTTTCACATGCATCCTAACCAATAACAATAATAACAGGGGTGGTAATCATGGTTTCAGTCAAAGCAACTGCAAGAAAATTATATTACACTTAAAGATGTGATAGATAATGAATCAACAGGAATACTGACTACATATTCATCAGTGTTAAGAATATCTAAGGCAGAGGTGGGGGTGGAGAGGAATCTCAGAAGTCAAGTAACTGGCTGGGAAAATGCCCAGAAAAGGGAAAAAAAATAAGACCATAGAAGGTTACTTTCTTGGTGAACAGATATTTTCTCCTTTCCTTTTTGATGAGGAAGAACAATGCTTACCATCAGGTAAAGACATAGAAGTCAAGGCCTCTGTATCCCAAACTTCTGAAATAGATAACCATGGGCTCAGGCCATGAAAGAGCTCAAAAAGGATTTTGAAAATCAAGTTAGACAGGTGGAGGAAAAACTGGGAAGAGAAATGAGAGAGATGCAAGAAAAGCATGAAAAATGGGTCAACACCTTGCTAAAGGAGACCCAAAAAAATGCTGAAGAAAATAACACCTTGAAAAATAAGCTCACTCAATTGGCAAAAGAGGTTCAAAAAGTCAATGAGGAGAAGAATGCTTTCAAAAGCAGAATTAGCCAAATGGAAAAAGAGGTTCAAAAGCTCACTGAAGAAAATAGTTCTCTCAAAATTAGAATGGAACAGATGGAGGCTAATGACTTTATGAGAAACCAAGAAATCACCAAACAAAACCAAAAGAATGAAAAAATGGAAGAGAATGTGAAATATCTCATGGGAAAAACAACTGACCTGGAAAATAGATCCAGGAGAGACAATTTAAAAATTATGAGACTACCTGAAAGTCATGATCAAAAAAAGAGCCTAGATATCATCTTCCATGAAATTATCAAGGAAAACTGCCCTGACATTCTAGAACCAGAGGGCAAAATAAGTATTGAAAGAATCCATCGATCACCACCTGAAAGAGATCCAAAAAGAGAAACTCCTAGGAACATTGTGGCCAAATTTCAGAACTCCCAGCTCAAGGAGAAAATCTTGCAAGCAGCTAGAAAGAAACAATTCCAGTATTGTGGAAATAAAATCAGGATAACACAAGATCTAGCAGCTTCTACATTAAGGGATCAAAGGGCATGGAATAGGATATTCCAGAAGTCAAAGGAATTAGGACTCAAACCAAGAATTACCTACCCAGCAAAACTGAGTATAATACTTCAGGGGAAAATATGGTCTTTCAATGAAACAGAGGACTTTCAAGCATTCTTGATGAAAAGACCAGAGCTGAAAAGAAAATGTGACTTTCAAACACAAGAATGAGAAGAAGCATGAAAAAGTAAACAGCAAAGAGAAGTAATAAGGGACTTATCAAAGTTGAACTGTTTACATTCCTACATGGAAAGACAATGTTTGTAATTCTTGAAACTTTTCAGTATCTGGGTAGTTGGTGGGATTACACACACACACACACACACACACACACACACACACACACACACGCACACGCACACGCACACACACACATATGCACGCACACAGAGAGACAGAGAGCACAGTGTGAATTGAATAGGATGGGATCATATCTTTAAAAAATTAAGGTAAATGGTGAGAGAGAAATATATTGGGAGGAGAGAGGGTGAAATGGAATGGGGCAAATTATCTCTCATAGAAGAGGCAAGCAAGAGACTTTTAGTGGAGGGAAAAAGAGGAGAGCCAAGAAAAAAACATGAAGTTTACCCTCATCACATTCAACTAAAGGAATGAATAAAATGCACACTCATTTTGGTATGAAAACATACCTTACAATACAGGAAAGTGGGGGAGAAAGAGATAAGCAGGGTGGGGAGGATGATGGAAGGGAGGGCAATGGGAGGAGGGAGCAATTTGATGTCAACACTCTTGGGGAGGGACAGGATCAAAAGAGAGAATAGAAACAATGGGGGGTAGGATAGGATGGAGGGAAATATTGTTAGTCTTACACAACATGACTATTATGGAAGTCATTTGCAAAACTACACAGATATGGCCTATATTGAATTGCCTGCCTTCCCAAAGGGAATGGGTGGGGAGGGAGGGATGGGGAGAAGTTGGAACTCAAAGTTTTAGGAACAACTGTTGAGTATTGTTCTTGCTACTAGGAAATAAGAAATACTATGTCTTTACCTGATGGTAAGCATTGTTCTTCCTCATCAAAAAGGAAAGGAGAAAATATCTGTTCACCAAGAAAGTAACCTTCTATGGTCTTATTTTTTTTCCCTTTTCTGGGGAATAGCAATGGGGAATAGAAAGTTATCTGGCCCTACAGGACAAAAAAGAAGATGGGGTCAAGGGAAGGGAGGGATGATAGAAGAGAGGGCAGATTGGTGATAGGGGAAATTAGAATCCTCAGTGTATTGGGGTGAGGGAGGGAACAAATGGGGAGAAAATTTGGAAACCAAAATTTTGTGAAAATGAATGTAAAAAATTCAAGAAATAAATTTATAAAAAAAAAGAATGTTAAATGTTAAAAATGTTAAAAAATAATAATAATAATAATATCTAAGGCAAACTGGGAAGGGAAGGGGCTCAAGGTTTCTGGCCCAAACAGAAACAATTCCTGTTTACATTCACCCTGAGTCAAATGGGCCCAAAACTGACCAAGTGGAGTTTGGCCTGGAAGTTATTGTTGGACAATCAGTGAGAGCCAGGGTGATTTGAATTTAAAATATATTCCTTAAGAAACAAGTCTATGTTGTAAACATCAAGGTATCTTGCAGTATTTCAGAAGAGAAAGGAAGGAAGGAAGGAAGGAAGGAAGGAAGGAAGGAAGGAAGGAAGGAAGGAAGGAAGGAAGGAAGGAAGGAAGGAAGGAAGGAAGGAAGGAAAAGAGAGAGAGAAAGAAAGAAAGAAAGAAAGAAAGAGAGAAAGAAAGAAAGAAAGAAAGAAAGAAAGAAAGAAAGAAAGAAAGAAAGAAAGAAAGAAAGAAAGAAAGAAAGAAAGAAAGAAAGAAAGAAGAAAAGTGTTGGGTCTTTTTTTTTTTCTGGACTGGATTAATCACTGAATAGGCGTTGCCCCAGTCCAACTGAGACGTGCTAAAGACCTTAGCATTAAAAGCCCATCCTTGGTCATCCCTATATCCTTGGCCATCTCTAGTCATCCTGATGTGGATATGGCCACTGGACCCAGATTGCTCTGAAAGACAAAGTGAAGCTGGTCACTTTGCACAGTCCTCCTTCACTTAAAGCCAATTCACTTGCATATGACTTCTATAATGTCATAGTCCTCTTCAAGAATGAAGGACAAACAGCAATAGTATCTAAGTACTTAAAGAAAAAAGTAATTAAACTGCAAGTAAAAGATAGATAGATAGATAGATAGATAGATAGATAGATAGATAGATGATAGATAGATAGATAGATGATAGATAGATAGATAGATGATAGATAGATAGATGATAGACAGACAGACAGATAGATGATAGATAGATAGATGATAGATAGATAGATAGATAGATAGATAGATAGATAGATAGATAGATAGATGATAGATAAATAGATAGATCGATAGATAGACAGACAGGCAGACAGATAGATAGATGCACTTTGTTTTGGGAACTTCAACACCCTGCTTTTAAGACTTAGATTTCAAGACCTAGATAAATTTCTCAGAAAACTAACCCAAAAAGAAGTTAAGACTCTCAACAGAATTTTAGACAGATTAGATGAGACTGCTGGCAATTACTAAAAGAAAATCATAGGGAATATATATCTATGTGTGTATGTAAAATATATGTTTATATATAATATATGGTAGAATATATGCATATATGTTATATATTACAGTCAATATCTATTCCTTAGCTTTGAAGATGCCTTTATAAAGATTATCCAGGTGCTAATGTAGTGGTTCTCTATTCCAAAATACCAAGAGTTTCAGTGGATAGGCCATGAAATTTTGGATGTTATATTATTGCAAATAACAGAAACCTTATAAATACTTTTACTATAAATTTTATTTACCCAGCATACATAGTATGATAAGTATTTGAAAAACAAATAAATTTTGTCTTTTCATATAGGTGCTAATCTCAAAATATACCTGACCTTAAACTTTCAAAAGAATTTAGCAAAAATGGCTATTCTTATTGAAGGAAAAATGTATATTTCATATGTGTGTGTCTGCATATAGAAGTGTGCATACAAAAAAGTATTGCCAGCTTAAATGTTCAGCATGCCCATGATTGATTCATCATGACAATAAATACTGTAGCATAAGCAAAAATGTTTAAGACTTTAGGGCGTATCTTATACTCTGTCTTAGGGTATAAGGAACTCATGCCTCCCCTTATAGTCTTTAAAACCACAAAGCAATAAAAATTTTAATCAATACGGAGGAGAAAATATTTGTACTTGAATGAAAATTAAGTAATATAATCCTAGAGAATGAGTGAATTAGAGAACAAATCAGAGAAACAATGAATCATTTTATCAAAGAAAATGATAACAATGATGCAATGTAGAAAAATTTGGGGGATGTAGCCAAAGAAATCCTTAGGGAAAAATTTACATCTCTAAAAATTTTCATCAACAAAAGGGAGAAAGAAGAGATCATGGAACCAAGTATGTAACAGATAACACTAGAAAACCAAAACAAAATTTAAAACTCAAGTAAATATAAAAATAGGACTTTTGAAAATCAAAGATGAAATAAAAGTGAAAAATGAAAACAAAAATCTTTTCCTGAATAAAACTAGGTTAATAGTTTTTAAAGGCTTAGAAAAAAAGAAAGAGTATTACCTAATTCTATCAATAATAAAGGAAAACTGAATGACCACATAAACATGAAAAAAGAACTCATAACAGAGGGAAGGGAAATAATGGAATTTTTTAGAAGTCATAATTTCAAACTATGGCAACAAAATTGAAATTTAAGTAAATGAATATTTAGAAAAATATTTTTAAAAGCCAAAGCAACAGAAAAAAAGAAACAAAAAAGCAATCTTACAGCCAGAAATTGAACAAGCCATAATTGAACAACCCCTCCCACTGCCAAAAAAAAACCCCAAAAACCCTCAAAGACTCCAAGTCCAGGTGAACTTAGAAGTAAATTGTGAGCAAATATTCAAAAAACATTACTCCTCGTTTTCACATAGATTTCTTGCAAGAGAAAAACACCTAACCTAACATATTTCATGACATAAATACACTTTTTTCCAAAACTAGTAAGAAATAAAACAGAAAACTATAGACCAGAATCACTAATGACTATTGATGCAAAAATGAATAAAATTATAGCAAAGAGTATATAGCAGTGTGTTCATATTGGATTTTTAAAGAATTTAGGGATTACTCAGTGTTAGAAAAAGGCACACTGGTGAGATTGACCACCTCAAGTGTGGTCAATTCATCCTCCAGACAAGTACCAAACTGATTTTTTTTAAGCTCAGGTTGGACCATGTTACCACTCTCCTACTCAATAAACTCCAGTAAGTCCTTATGACCTTCAGGGTCAAATACAAAATCCTCTGTTGGAATTCAAAGCCCTCTAAAACCTATCCCACCTCTCTATCTTCCTTGTGTTCCTCTGTCATACTCTTTGACATATATTCTTCAGTCCAATAACCATGACCTCTTTGCTATTCCTTGAGTAAGGCACTCCAACTCTTGGCTCTGGTTGTTTTCTCTGACTTTCCAACATGCCTGGAATGCTCTCCCTCTTCATATCCACCTAGTGGTTTCCCTGGCTTCCTTTAAGTCCCAATTAAAATTCTGTCTTCCACAGGAAGGTACCAACTTATTCTAGTACCTTCTTTCTTTTATTTTTTTCCTATCTACATATATATATATATATATATGTATGTATGTATGTATATGTAAGTGTGTATGTGTGTGTAGACAGATAGATAGATAGGTAGGTAGGTAGGTAGAGCTTGTTGGTGCATTTTTTTTCTTGATTCCCTGATTCAATATTGAGCTCCTTAATGGCAGGGACTGTCTTTTGTCATTTTTGTATGCCCAGTATGCCCAGACCTTAGCAGAGGGTCTAACGCATGGGAGGTACTTAATTCCTGTTTGTTGACTGGCTTTAAACATGATAGACCTATTGATATAAAAAATAGGAAATATTATATGAATAGTAACTATCCAAAATTAAATGATGAAATTCACACTGTGAAAAAATAAGAATCATAAAAACAAATGGATCTCTTTAAAATTATGGATAGCATCCTCAAAAACCAAGAGTTAACTTTATTTGTAATACAGAAAACTAGAAGCCCTTCTAATGAGATAAAGGACAATGGGAGGAAGTCAGTTTTCACCACTATTATTTCCTAGAGTTATAGAAATGCTAACTATAGAAATAAGATAAAAAGAAACTGAGGGGAAATTATAAGCAAAAACATAAGGACAAAATCTATTTCTCAGTTAATAAATGGTCAATGTAAATAAATATATGGTTTTCTTTAAAAAATATTTTATTGGTATCTTTTTTATATAACATATTTGCTCCTAAATCCTTCCCCCAAATCCTTCCATTATACTATCCCTTATAACAAAGTATCTTTCAATTGATAGAAAACTAGAAAAAAAAACCTAACAAAAAGCAATACAGAAAAAAGTCAGAAGTTACATACAATGTTCCATATCCATGAAACTTCCCCATTTTTGTTTTATATACTCAAAATTATTCATTTAGTCCTCTGATCCTTTCTCTCCATTTTTTGTTATCCATAAATCTGAAATTTAATTTCTCCCTTGCTCCTCTAACTTGCTTTTGATATGACCTTTAATATCTAAGTCATATATCCAGGGATGTGCGGGAATCAGCTTATGACAGCCAATCACTACTTTTGAGTGTGAGCATTTACACCTTAGAAACCGGCAATCACTATAAATGAGGACTTGACTTATTATTTTGTTGATTGTATAAATTTAAGAAACTATTCACAGTGCAGATTAAAATTAAAAGTGTTTTTGTTCCTCCTGGCACACCCAGTTATCAAAAGTTTTGTAAGTATGACCTAGTTTTCTGTGGGCATTGTTTGAGCTAAGTGGAAGTACAGTAAATGGCTCAGGGAATGAGGTCCTTAACAGTCTTGAGGCCTGGTGAGTGTATGTCAATAATACTAAGTGATATGTATATAGTACTGCAAGGTATGTGGTGTACTTTGTAAGCCTTATTTCATTTGAGCCTCACAGTTCTCTTTCATGTATCCATTGAATGTTTATTTTGGTATGTAGTGTGAGATGCTGATTTATACCTAACTTCTGCCAGACAGTTTTTTAGTTTTCCCAACAGTTTTATCAAATAGTGAATCCTTCCCTCATTAACTGGGTTCTCTATGTTTATCAAACACCATCTTACTTTTCTACTTTTGCTTTTGTATGTTGTATATCTGATTTGCTGCATTGATCAGCTTCTCTATTTTTTAACCAGTACTAAGCCATTTTAATGACCAGTGTTTTGTAGTACATTTTTTTTCCTAACTCTAGAAAATAAACCTTTGGTAAACAGCCAGTTTTCAAAAGAGAATTTGCAAGCTACTAAAACCATATGAAATAATGCTCCAAATTACTACTAATGTTAGAAATTCAAGTGGAAACCATTCTTGGGTTTTACTTTAAACCCATAAGATTGGTAAGATGACAAAAAACTAAAATGATAAATGTTAGAGAGGCCTTAGAAAGACAAGTATCCTAATACATTGTTGGTTGACAGTAATCAAATCATTGTAACTATTCTGGAAAATAATTTGGAATCATAGTTTAAAAATAATTCACTAAAAGTTACATATTCTTTAACTTGTTATTACCACTACTAAGCACAAACCCTGAGGAAGTCAAGAATAGAGGGGAAGTCCCAGGTAATACAAGAATATTTATAGCAGCACTTTTTGTAATAGCCAAGAACTAGAAGGAAACTGGGTAGCCATCAATTGTGAAATGACTGAACAAATGATGGTATGGGAATGGAATGGAATATTACTACACTACAAAAATGAACAGGAAGAATCCAGAGAAACTTAGGAAGACTTGTATGTATTAATGAGACCAACATGGTTTAAGTGCAAGCAGATGTATAATTTATACAATAACCACAATGACATAAAACAAAACAACATGGCAAGACTTCAGAACTCTGATCATGGCAGTCACCAATCCTTCCTTTGAGAAAATGCTTGTCCAAAAGGCAAAGGATGAGAAGTGTAGTAAACCACATATTTTCAGTTGCAGCCATGTGTTGATTTCTTTTGTTTGACTTACTGACTTGTTACAAGGAAAGGTTCTTTTGGGATGAAATTTTTATGGTGATAGGGATATTAAAAGGAAAAAAGACTTTTTAGAAGAAAGGTTTAGGGGTTGGTAGTTATCAGTGTTCTCTCAATTATCTTTTTGGCAATATCATCTATGACTTGTTTTCAGTTACTGTGCTATTTTCCCCTCCCTGAGATGTCTTACAAAACAATCACTAGAAGCTTTTAGATTGTGTTGCCTCCAGCATTTATTTCTTTTGTGTGTTCTTAGTGTGGTCTAGTCAATCTTCATAACTTTGTTTTAAAGTGACATTTCAACTCCTTTATATAGATAAGGAACTGTGGAGTTAATATTTGAATATGGTGATTCCTCTGTCAGTGATGAAGAAAATGGATCCTTATAGAAACATTAACACATTTGTTCCATTTTGTATTTATTGTCCTCTGGCCAACTTCATCTGTGAATGCTCTTGGGATGATGTGACTCAGTTGAGTCTCATGCCAAGATTTCTGTAGACTTGTGTTTGCTTCCAATGATTTTCACTGTTTTGTAATTAAATACAATTCTGGTGACAGGCTAAAATGACTGTCCAAGGACAAACCTAGATAAGTACAGAGCTATTAGTTACCTTCTAAGCCCCAGGTGATGAATCTTTTTGCCAAGAGACAACAACAAAAAATATAAAATGACCCTTCTTCCATTTGCAAAATGATATTGGTGGAGTGACAGAAAGTGAAGAATAGGGTTCAAAGAATTATGCAGCTTTTAAACCATCTTTATTAATTGTAGATATTTTAAACTAGGATTTTTGTTTAAATGACATGCTACTAGAACTGAACCATATCAATACTGTTGGCTTGCACATATATATATACTATCTTTCTGAATAAAATGGAAGCTCTTCAGCAGTCATCAAAAACCACTTGGTACTGGCTAAGAAATAGAGGAGTAGACCAGTGGAATATGTTAGGTACTTAAGACACAGTAGTCATTAAATATAGCAGTCTACTGTTGGATAAACCCAAGGACCCAAGCTTCTGGGGTAAGAACTCATTGTTTAACAAAAACTACTGGGAAAAATGTGTGGCAGAAAGACATCATAAACAAGAATAAAATCCAAATGGATACATGATCCAGCTATAAAGATTGATACTATAAACAAACTAGAGGAGCAAGGAATAATGTATTTGCCAGATTTATGGAGAATGGAGAAATTTTTGACCAAACAAAAGATAAAGAACATTATGAAGGGCAAAATGGATAATTTGATGACATTATATTGAAAAGTTTTTGCACAAACAAATCCAATGCAACCAAGATTAGGAGGGAAGCAGAAAACTAGGAAAGAATTTTTGCAACTAGTGTCTATGATTAAGGCCTCATTTCTAAAATTATGGAGAACTGAGTCAAATGTACAAAAATACAAGTAATTCCACAATTGATAAATGGTCAAAGGACATGAACGAGTAGTTTTCAGAGGAAGAAATTAAAGCTATCTATAGTCATATGAAAAAATGCTCTGAATCACTATTGATTAGAGAGTTACAAATCAAAACAACTCTGAGGTACCACATCACACCTATTAGATTGACTAGCAAGACAAGACAGGAAGAGGATAAATGTTGAAGAAGTTGTGTGAGAGTTGGAATACTAATTCATTGTTGGTGGAGCTGTGAGCTGATCCAACCATTCTGGAGAGCAATTTGGAACTATTCCCAAAATGGTTACAGAAATATGCATACCCTTTCCCCAGCGATACCACTTCTAGGACTGTATGCCAAAGAAATCACAAAAATGGGAAAGGGTCTCACATGTACAAAAATATTTATAGCAGCTCTCTTTGTGATGGCCAAGAACTGAAAAATCAAGGGGATGCCCATCAGTTGGGGAATGGCTGAACAATTTGTGGCATATGATTGTAATGGAATACTACTGTGCTGTAAGAAATGATGAACAGAAAGACTTCAGAGAAGCCTGGAAGGATTTACATGAACTGACTCTGAGTGAAAGGAGCAGAACCAGGAGAACTTTTTACATAGTAACATACACAGCATGGAAGAACTGTTTCTGATAGACTTAGCCCTTCACAGCAATGCAAGGACCTAAAAAATTCCCAGTGGACTCAAGGCAAAACGCCTTCCACATCCAGAGAAAGAACTATGGAATTGAATCGCAGAATGAAGCAGACTATTTTCTCTTGCGTTTTGTTTTGTTTTGGTTTGGTTTTTCTCATGATTTCTCCCATTCATTTTAATTCTTCCATGCAACATGACTAAGGTAAAAATGTATTTAGGAAGAATGTATGTGTATATCCCATATAAGATTGCACTGTCTCAGAGAGGGAGAGAAAATCTAAGACTTATAGAAGTGATTGTAGAAAACTGAAAACAAAGTAATTAATTAAAAATTTTTAAAAATAAAATGGAAGCTCTTAAGGTCAAATATTCCTTCACTTTTTAAATTATTTCCCTATTACCCACCATAGTCCATTGAAAAAGAGTTTGTTGATTGATTCTTTGATTGCTGTTATCATATTAAACTGAAACTCAAAATCAAAATAAATGGCAGCCAACACTCAGGTTAGATACCGAATATGAATTTCATTGCATGATCAAAGGCAACAAGAAACACAAATTATGTGACACTGTCACCTCATTATGGTGTTTGTTGATCTATAAATATTTATTAAGCCCCTACTGTGTGTCAGGTGCTGTGCTGAGCAATGGATCATGAGTAAAATAATAACCATAAGCAAAAGACCACCATAAAAATAGCTGTACCTTATTCACCATCATCTGCTGGAGAAGGCAAAGAGATTATATAAAGAAATTTACAAGATC